>RCUC01160916.1:0-120001 GCA_003697995.1 Taxidea taxus jeffersonii
TTGCAGAATAACAGGTTGGGTGAAGCTGAACCTAGGGGGGGCAGGGTAGGGGAACAAAGGATGGTCCCTTCCATGATGCTAGAAGGGCTGCAAGGGCTGGACCTAGAGGAACCTTGAGCACCAGGCTGAGGTATGCGGATTTTACCCTGAGAGTGAGGGAAGGAGAGAGGTTCTTGGGAGAATTTTCGACTGGGAAATGCTCAGACAGCAGAGGTGCAATGAATCGTTGTAATATCCAAGACTGTAGAGGCAAATGTCTAACATAGTGCCTGACGGAGCAGGGGATGGAGGAAGAGTGGCCTCTTATTAGTATCATCACTAAATGATGGGGAAGAGGCCATACTGGCAACTCTCGGACCCTTGGACACAATTTGCCCCGCCTGAAAGCCTTTGCACCTGCAGTTCCCTCTGCCTGGAATGTTCCTCCCTCCTTGTAGCCTTGCTAATGTCTTCACAGACATTATCTCAGCCATCATCTCTCCAGAGTAATCTCTCCTCGTTCCCTCCTCCCTGTGAGCCCTCTCACTGCATCCTCTCTATTTGCTGGTGGGCAATGATTTTCGTGGGTGATTATTTCTTTCACATCCATCCCCTGCTGGGTTCTGACCTCCAGGAAGACGACAATGGGGTCAGCTTTGTTGTCCACGGTAATCCAGCACCCAGCACAGTGCCAGGAACATAGAGAAAGAGTCCTATGAATGGAGCAAAGAGATCAAGAAGCTCTCTAGACAAAGTGAGTTTTCCAAAGGGCATTGACATACATCCTCCCCCAGCCCAGGCAGTGAGCAGACCCTGACTCCTGGTCTTGTTGGCATTGCCTCCCGCTCCCCACTTGCCCACATCTGGCACTCCTCAGTGACCAGCTGGTGCAGAAGGAGTTAATGGCCCAAGTTGCCAGATGGATTCCATGGGACCTGCCTGATGGGCTGAGTCTTATAATTCAGCCCCACACTTTGCACACCCTGCAGAAGGCAAAAGTGAGCCCCCTCCTGGAGCCCCAGCACTGGCTCCAAGTTCCCCCTTCTTCCCTGCCTCCTTGGAGGGGGCTGTCCTGTGTTTACACACGAGCAGGCCCAGGGAGGGGAGGTCACAGGCTGGAGGTCCTGCAGCTGCTTGGTGGAGGAGCTGGGACCAGGATCTCCTTCCCTGAGCCATGCTGCGGCCTTCATCTTCCACCTGCCCTCAGCACTGCCGATGGTTGAACACGGTGATTTCAAGCACTTGCCCAGCCCTCCCACCTCCCTCCGGGACGCTCTGTCTGCCTGTCCCCCAGTCTACCTCCCAGACTGAACTGCTCAGCCCCAGGCACCAGCTCCCCACTCTGAAGATTCCCCTAAGAGCTGTCACCTCAACAAAACCCCTAAAGAGGAGTCATAACTCCTAGCCCAGTTCCTCCATTCGGTAACTTTCATTAATTCATTCGCATGATGCTGGTCCACCCTCCCAACCTCCCAATGCTGCTCGAAGCACCGAAGAGGGCAGGCAGGAGACAGAAGACACCCAGCCCCTCCTCACAGCCCATGCGGTCATGGGGAGAGGTGACAGACACACCATCACACATCAACTGACCAGCTCCATGACAGGCCCGCTGGTGAGGAGCGTGTGGGGAGGACTCTGACAGAGAGAAGGGCCCCATGGACAGGACAGGGACATGAACAATGTGGGGGTCACTGTGTGACCAGAGGGGCCATGACCTCAGGGAGAAGTCAGGAAGGACCCAGGGGGGCCGCTGAGCTGAGATGGGAAGTGGAGGAGGCAACGTGCCCAGGGGCCCGGGGGCAGGAGGGGGTGGTGTGATTGACCGAGCCCCTGGCTCTCTAAAATGTTCCAGGTGTGACATAAGTTGGCAGGTCACCTCTGCCATAGGATTAGCGGAGCTCATGTGCACAAAGCTGACCCCAGGGTGGTCCATGGTCCGTTGGCACCAGGACACGAGAGCTGTGACGTCCTCACCGCTGTCACCACGCACTTTGTTTCCCTCCATCTGAACTCTCAGGCTTCCCCAGCCACCTGCTGTTTCGAAGTCTCAGAAACTGGCAAGGAGGGGTGTTTGGGGCAAGCACTGCCTTCCCTGGACAGAGCTGCCCACCCCCCATGGGGCTGCGGGGGAGCCTGAGCGCCCCAAGTTCCCACCCGCAGGGGCGTCCCCAGGTGCACAGGGTCGATCATTGACACCTTCGCCAGATGCTACCATGGGACGTCTGCTTCCACGGTAAAAGGTTCAAGTAATTCTGTTGGAACAGCACTTTCCAAGCAATGTGCTTTTATCTGGCTCACCAGGAAGCTAGGTTTATTTTGGAGGACACTGCCTGGGGTGGGCCAGACGGTGCTTTCTCACCTCCTAGTAGGGTCAGAGGGTGCCTGGGCATCAGTCTGTCTCGCTCTGGAACAGGGATGTCTGCTGGGGGAAGTACATTCTTCCTAGGACCTCAGCACAACTCAGCTCAGGAACTCTCCCATTTCCCCTCTGACTTGTTTTCCTATGGTTTGCAAAGTCACCTAACTGTGGGGGGTACTTCACCATCTTTCAATCCCTTTCCTCCCGCCCTTGCCCCTCATCACACAGATCTGGGTCTGTTTTGTTCCTGATGTGCCCCAACCTCCTGGAACAGTGTGTGGCACACAGTAGGTGCTCAATCAATGAGCACATCTTTAATAATGACAGAATAGGTGCCAAAGTCTCGCTAGGTAATTAATCAGAGTTACGTGGGGGCAACATTCTAAGCACTTCCAATGGACTGACCCCTAATCTTCACAAAGCCCCCTGGGAAAGGTGTTATGATCCACTTCCATTTTAAAGTGACTGAAGTCCCTTGACAAAAGCCACATGGCTGCAATGTGGCAGAGCTGAACCTTGAACCTGGGTGTCCTCCAGATGCCAGAGTCTGCCTCTGACCAGTGTGGAGCCCAAGACTCAGACAGTGCTCTGATTCTCTACCACTGTGAAATGAACCACTCTAAAACCTGGTGGCCATAAAGAGCCCCCATTATATTTTGCTGATAATTTTCGGAGCTAGGATTTGGGCACCTGGAGGACTTTGTGTCTGCTCCATAGGGACAGGCCTTTCCAGGGTGGCCCACAAGACTCTCCCAGTGATGGCACGATGGGGCCACTTATTTGGGTCTCAGCTCTGGCTGTTGGCTGGCTCCTCGGTCCTTCCCCCATCACACCGGCCGGGGCTGTGACATCTGTCACATGCATGCCACCTGGGCTGTCTCGGTAGCCACCAGGGTGTCACTGGGCATCTCTGTCCCCGTAGCATCTTGACTTCCTCAAGGCCAGTTGCACCTGTTCTACTGGTTCTACAAGGCCAGTTGCACCTGTTCTACCTCCCCCCAACGACTGGAAGATGGAGCTGCCAGTTGTTTAAGTCCCACTCCCAGAAACCAGCACAGCATCCCTGCTGCCATCATCTACTGGTCACAGTCAAAGACCATCCTCTGTTTGCAGGGGGACAAACTACACAGGACTACAGCCATAGAAACATGCACCCTGAAGTCCATGTGAATTCTGAAGGACAGACACTACCCAGAGGCAGGTCCCTGTGTCCCCAGTCTTGAACACCCATGCTGTCCCACCTGTCTTTCCAATAAAGCACTCTTCTCCCCACTCCGTGAGACTTCCACACCTTCACCGGTTACCTGCCTTGGTCCTTGGCTGTCCTGTGTCCTCCAATTCCAGCCCTAGGCCTGAGACAACCCCTAGGGGCCTCCAAAGTGTGGCTGATCGCCTCCTGAATGGGGGAGAGGCTTGTTAACATGCTGAACCCCAGGACCCTCCCCAGACCCCAGAACTAGGACACTGGGGTGGAGAGCAGGGTATCTGTATTCAACATCCCCCCTGGGCGAGTCTGACACTCTCCAGCATCTAGGAACCACTGTCAGAGTTTATGCCTCCTTACCCACCTCCCCCAGATCTCCCCCATCCGTGCCAGGCCCAGGCTGACCTCTGCCCCACTCTGCCCCACACCACCCCCCCAGCAGCACTGGGCCCAAACCGTCACTGCCCTTCCATGAGGTGTCAGATGGGGCTCAGGGCAGAAGGACCTGTCCAGTCTCTGCCCTTGGCTCCAGCCGCATCACCCTGCCCCTCCCCCAGGACCCCAACCCCCAGGCCCAAGGGCACAGATGGGTGCAGCCTCTGGGGGCCCCTGGGTGGGGAGGTCCTGCCAGCTCTCACACTGGCTCCTCAGTAGGGACTGAGGGGCCGGGCTTCAAGTCCCCAGACCAGGACCTTCAGTCCTACAGTAGCAGGAAGTAATCCAGAAGCCCCCTGTGTGTCTATAACTCCAATGACCCCAGAGAGTCACCTGCCCATCCACAGCCCCTCTCCATCCACACCAGGTCCCAGTCTAGCCATAGGACTGCACCCCCAGCAGACCTGTGGGAACTCCCACAATCAGAGCCCACCCAGTGCCTCTCCTGCCCATTGTCACTCCCAGATCTCACTTTAGGCTCCAGGTGAGCGGCTCAGTGAGAGACTGTCAACTGTCCCATTTGTCTCCAGATTGTCCGCTGTCAGGAGCCTGGTGTATGACAGAAAGTTCTGGAACCCCTGAGTTTGAGATCCCTGAGAGCTGGCTTTGTGCCCGCATACAGACTTCCTCTGCTTCCCCTCACCCAAGCATCACAATAGCCCCCCCAATTGCTACCAGCCCATACCATGGATGAGGAAGCCGAAGCAGGAGAGATCCGGATCCTGGCACCCCACCAGCAGTCCGCAGCTCCAAACTCCCACCCCCCAGTACCGCCCCAGTGCCACCAGCTCTGTGGGCCTGGGGCCATCACCAACCCCGGGGCAATGACTTCGGGGCTCCACCACCAGCACACCTGGGAACCAGAGGTCATGTCCGATGGCCCCACAGACTCATCTGCACCTGGGGTCCTGGCGCCGGGCGAGTTTGGGTGAAAGTCATTTCCAATGGATCCACTAACTACGACCTACGGGCACCAGTCCGAACCCATAACTTACTCTAAGTTTGTGTCCAGCCCATGCTGTGCTCTGTGAATGCTGAGTGGCCTTTGGCCAAAAGCAATAAAATTCTGACCTAGAAATGTGAAAAGGACTTTGAAGTTATGAGCCCTGAGCCCTGGCCTGCAGTCTGGCTGAGGAGACGAAAGGAGAAAAGAAGAGCATCCATTTCCCCTGTGTTCCTCCCTCCAGGCCTCCAGGAACCCCTGGGATGGAGAATAAAGGAGAGGGAGGACCCAGCACAGCAAAGGGCCCTGGCAGGATCACCTTGCCCTTGAGGACTTCCAACCATCTCCAGTGGGGCAGCCCAGGAAGAAGGAGCAAAGGGGCAGCTGAGACCCTGCCAAGGTCACTGTGTCTCCCTCTACACTTATGGATAGAATTTTCTAGCTTAGTCTCAAAGCTTAGATGGGACCTCTTACTCCAGTCTGATATGAGTTTTGAGATCGGTTCACCTCTGGCTGACCATAGGAGGGAAGAATTTCAAGAAGGAAAGCAGAGAGCCATAGGGCTAAGCTTGCAACCTCTGGCCTAACTTACCCACCCAGTGGTTTCTGGGACAAAGTGGGAAAGTAGAGGCAGGTCCTGTCTGCCTGCACTCACAACACTGAAGATGCTGGGGTTCGGAGCCCGTGGCCAGGAAAGAATTCTTGAGATGTCTTCTTTGCAAAAATATGGTTTTATTAAAGCATGGGGACAGGATCCCTGGGCAGAAAGGGCTTCACTTGTGTTGTGACCATGACTGATTCTATACTTTCAAGTTGGAAGGGGGTTAGGGACAGCACAAGCCTCCCAAGTATTTTGGAAACAAGGTTTCCAGGGCCCTGAGGGGGCTAGCTGTTGTTAGAGAAAGGTCATTCATTACTGTCTAGTCCAACCCTAGTCATGAGACCCTTCAGATATGTATCGGTGGGCCCTATGCTTGGAGGATGATTGCCAGCAGTATCTTGGGGTGTAGATAAAGGATGTTTCCAAAGCAATTTTTATATGTTAAAGATGACATCCGGGATCCTGGAGGTCAGGATAATGTTAAGCTAAGGTTGCCTTCAGCCTTTAGTGAAGTATTAACACAGAGGAGGTTGAGTTCCTACAAGAATGTCACTCCACCTGTTTCAAGGGCTTGTCAGTGGCTCTAAGTAAGAAGGAAATTCAATTTTTTTCTTTTGCCTTTGTTTCCCACATCACTGACAGCATGTCAGTAGCAGGAAGCACAGGAGAAAACCTGTATGGGCTCTGGCCTTAGAGCACAATGACCTTGGCCCCCGTAACCATGGCTCTGATAAATTAGATCAGAGCTCCTCCCCCTTTGTGGGTTGGGGGTCACCAGGGAGGCAGAGATGGGCAAGTCAGGAATGAAGGAGAAGGCCCTCTCTCCCTCCGTCAATCATACGCTGTGGCCGATGCTATCCACATCCCAGGCATAGCCCTCCTCAACACTCCCCATCCCAGACCTTACCACTTGAACATTCTAGCAAGTGCCCGTGAGTCTCCATTTGAAGCCTCCTCTTGGGCTGCATGCCAGGCAGACAGCCTTCCACCAGTGACAGGGAAGGACCTGGTAAGGACCTGGAGGACACCCCCCACAGCTCCCTGGCCCATTGGTGGGATAGCTTGGAGGGGTGTTCTACAAAGTCTCGTAGCATTCCCCACTGGGAGTGAGCCCCAGTTGCCCTCAGTGGTAAGTGGTAAGTGTTCAAGAAATGCACTTTGGCATGCTGACATTGAACCCTACCTAGCAGTGTGGCCTTGGGTACGTCGCCGCAAGTCCCGACTCCAATATCCTCCTCTGTGAGGATGCTCATTGACCCAGCACATTGCTGGGGAGATTTGTGATCATCGGTGCCAAATGCTTGGAGCAGCATCTGTGTGCAGCTGGTGCTTCATCCAGCGTGTGTACCCTGAGTGTGGGGTGGACATCCGTTCTTTGCCTCCCAGTACCCATGTCCTCTTATTTCAACAACAGCCCTTGATTTGGGAAAGGATCAAAGAAAGATACCTCCAGTTCTTCCACCCTTTGTCTGTGGTTCTGGGTGAGGCTTCCCCCCAGGCCCCAGCTAGCCAGGCCATGCCATTAACCTGGACATGGTTATTGGCTCAGGGATGGTCACATGGCCTAGTAAGAGCCAACAAGGTACAACAAAACACTGGCCGGGAAAGCTAGGACAGAGGTGTGCGATCTTTGCTTCCAGACTTGAACCTGAGGGGACAGAAAGCCTGCTGGTAACCTCCTGCCAACACACAGTATCTGAAAATGGAGCCAATGGAACAGAACCAAGACAAAGAATGAGAGAGACTCAGAATCAGGGACAGTGTCTTAGCTCCTTCCTGATTAAGCCATTCCTGAAGCCCCACTCTTCAACTTTTCATTCACCTATGTTAATGCCTCCCCTTTGTGCTGAAGCCACTTGGATGTGGATTTTCTTCTTATCATCTGCAACCGGAAGTATTGACACAGACACTTATTATTACTAATTACACTAATTATTACTAATATTATGGTTATGTTGCTATTATTTACCATCAGTCTTGTTTCCAGATCTGTGTGAATGGGCTGGGCCTGATGGCATCCTAGAGTCCAGCTCCAACATGCTGGGATTCTAAGGAAACTGAAGGCCTGACAAGACTTGAAGCTCCCAGAGGCATGAATGGATTTTTCCTTGCTCAGTCCACAGGGAGGACGGCAAGCAGTGGGAGGGATATTGATAAAGACAAGTCAATCACAGCTTTCATTTACTCTCCTGCTGGGGGGATTTGGTTCAAGAAAAGTGGTGTCAGGGGAGGGAAGAAGAACATCTTGCTGGGTCCCAGGATTGCTAGAAAATAGGAGGAGGTCTGGTGACAATGAAACCACAGGCTCACATGAGTCTCCCCCACCTCTCGGGTTTGTAAAATGTATTCTTAACCATTTGAACCTTCTCATTGCATCAGAGCCCAGGAGAAAAAAGCAGCTCAGAGACGTTAAGTGGCTTGCCCAAGGTTGCACATCCCTCAGAGAACTAAGCCAGCACTTGCCACCTGCCCAGTCCTTAGTCTCCCCAGATGGCTCTACAGCCTCCTGTCTCAGGTGTCCAAGGGCAGCTGAGCTGATGATGGACACTTCTGGCTGACCATACACAGCTGCTGGGTGGAAACTTCCTGCTGTCACTTTGACCTCCCAGGGGCTTGTTAAGTGGGAAGAGGGCAGGAAGAGAGTAAGGGGAGATATCTATTGCATGCAACAGCACTATGGTGTCCTGAAGCTAAGAACTTAGGCACTGGAGCCCCAGAGATCCTGGCTCCACACAGTGGAGCTCACTGATTCCCGTTCAGATCAGTGGGACCTGGGACCCGTGACTTAACTTTTCTGTACCTTATTCCCTCCCCTGTAAAATGGGCACTAATAAGAGTCCCTACCTAACTAGTCAGTCACCTAGTATTTACAGAGCTGCTCAGGGGTGCCAGGCCCACAGTGGGTGCTACGTAAGGGTCCATGAGTAACCTATTTGTAGAGAGAACATTCCCCAGGACAAATATGTCCCCTTGGATCTCAGATGTCCTCTAAAACCTTGGCCCTGTCTCTGAAGCTTTCACCCCCCACCACTCCCCCGCTCTTGACTATTCTGCACAATCCAGATGACAAACAGCCCTCTTTTCTCTTGGGCTTTGTACCTGAGCTCATCTCAGCCCTTGGATCTGGCCTCTTTTCTCACCAAGCCTCATCCTTTTGGTCCTCTTAAGCCAGCCACTGAGGCTGCCTCTTTCAGGAAACCCTCCCTGATTCACCCTTGAGCCTGCATTCCTTCCTTCAGCTTCTCTCCAGTGTTCCTGAGCTCTGAGGCCAGGCCTTCAGTCCTGCCTTTACCCCTAGACACAAACACACACCCCAAATGGCTCCAGTCAAATTGCTGCCTCTCCCTGGGCCTCAGTTTCCTCATCTGTCCGGTGAAGATGATCATGCCTGCCTGATGCATTTTACAGGATTTGGATGAAGAGCAAATGAACGAGTGGCTGGGCCAGAAAGTGCTCTGAAATGCCAGGAACCATGCAGGGACTGTGGTTGCCATAAGCTCTTATGGGGCTGAGGGTCCTGTTCTGGCCACAGATCCCAGGAGCCGACAGCCCCATGGTCAAGCCTGGGTGAGCTGCAGGCTGGTCTGGCGTGCATCTGGGCTCTGGCACTGGGAGACTGGGTGAGTCATATCCGTTGCCTCTGGTTGGTTATTTCTCATCTCTGCAAGGGGGAGACTTTCTGCCCGCCTCCCAGGGGAGGCACAGCGGGTGGGAGGTGGGATGAGGGGAAGTCACCGGAGGGGGACAGGGAAGAGCCTAGGCTGAGCAGCATGGGAAGTGTCTGAGGTCTCTGCAGCCAGTCTGGTTGCACTGTGGGAAGAGAAGGGGGGCCAGGCAGGAAGGTTTAAGTCTGGTTACTCAAGGCGCTGGAGCCTGGGGTAGGAAATGGAGAGCCTGGGAAGGCAGCTTTCTGATACGTTCACCCCATATTCCACCCTGTCTTCCTCTCTGTCTAGGGTGGGGGAGGCAAAACTAAGGTCAGGGGCTAGTGCAATGCAAAATTTTCATCAAACTAGCCATCTTGCACCCTTGTCTCTGTGCAGAATGGATGTGGCTGTTAAGGGGGTGATCCCAGGAGTGCTGAGAGGAAATGTGTTTCTCCCCAGGGCTCCCCACATTCCTGCTTCTCAAGGCAAGGCAGCCCCGACTTCCCTCTGCCATGGCCTGGGAGGGAAGAGGGACCAGGAGCCGGGCTGCCTGGACTGAATATACCAGGGAACACACGGAAAGGCATGGGGATGCGTTAGAACCTGCCTGGTCCCACAGCACCTCAGCCGCTCCCCCCACCTCCCGCAACTCAGGCTCCAGCTTCCTCTCCAGCCTCCCACCTCCCTCTTCCACCAGGTGGCCAGGGCAATGTCTGAAAAAGTAGATTAGATCACATCCCTCCAGGCTCAAAATCCTCCGGTGGCTTCTAGCAGCACTTGGGAAATAACTTGCCACAACCTCCTGTCCACCCGCAGTCTGGAATGCCCTTCCCCCGCTCTCCCAGCCCCCCCTCCCCCCTGCCCGTGTCTTTGATGTCTCCCCTGAACCAGAGTCAGCCCCCACTATGCACCTATCATTCTCCATCTGGGGCCCTGGGATCTGGCTCCTCAGCTCCCTGGCACCCTGGGGGGACAGGGACTCTGTCTGTCTACCGCTGAAACTCCAATGCCCAGTGCAGGGCCTAGTGGGTGTTTGATAAAGATTCATTTAATATGCAAGTGAAGTAATGAGTCAAGAGATTCATATAATAGGGCATTCCTGTTTTATAGAGCAGGTCTTACTGGAGGTCACGGGACTGAGACTCAAATTCTTGTCTCCCAGGCCAGCCTCTGACTTACAGTTGCTCCTAATTTTACTAGGAACCCTGGGGACAAGGTGGTGAGAAAGAGAGGTGCCAGAGGAGAGACACCAAATCCATTTATCTCTTCCTAGGTGAAGCTCCCCCCGCCCAGCTCTCCCGGCATAAGAAGAGTTGGAGGACATCAGACAGATGGGGGTGGGAGACAGGCCGAGGATCTTGGTCTTTAATAAGTAAGTCCACAGCCTCTGGAGCCAGACTGACCAGGTTCAAATTCCTCGTCTTCCAATTACAGGCTGTTTTACCTGGGGCAACTTACCCAACATCTCTGATGGACAGAGAGCAAAAGGAGCCCAGGGAAGGCTTTCATCAGGTAGGGGCTGGCTGATACAGCTGGCTTACAAAGAAATGAACTGGAAGGAGACAAGTTAGACATAAGGAGGCCAGTTGCCATGTGTAATAATAGTCCAGACCCCAATGCACCTGTAGTGAATGACAGCTAACTTGGAATCTGTGAGTCCCACCCTTGTCCCACACCTGGGTGACAAAGACGTGTTCAAGCAACATGGCATCATTCCTCCCCTCAAAACAACATTTGCTACTCACCCCAGAGGTCCTATCACAGCTCTTCCTCCCCGCAACCCTCTGATACCATCCTGTATTTTTTGCAAAGATAGCCCCCAAAACCCCACATTTGTCAAAATCCAGATTGGAGTCCATTGAGCAAGACAATCTGAGATCCGACTGATACCACTGAAATAATTGAAAAGTCATGAATTTTAATTTTGTAAAAATGAATTTTAGCTTTGTAAAAAAATGGCAAATGTATAGTGTAAAATATTCAAGTAATGCTGAATGTTACCAAGAAAAATCTCAATATTTGCTGAATCTCATTCTAGGCACTTCTCCATGCACATATGCAGCATAGAAGGAAAGATAGATGAAGAAAAATGAAATTGTACATACTATTTTTAATTAAAAAGTACTGGAAGTAATTTTACTTAAATTTAACAGAAGGATTAAAAATTACAGTGAAATAAAATATTAACTTCAGATAAATGTTGCTTCACAAGAGATTTTTTCCTTAAAAAATATAGTTAAGAAGAAAACTTATAAAATATTAAGATGTTGTGGACATGCTTTAAAAAAAACTTTTTATTATTACACTTTAATTTTAGATTGAGTATTGACTCCTTGGTAATGAGGTTAGGAAATTAGCACACTTACACTGTTCCTTAAAACATTATTATTACCAGGGGCACCTGGGTGGCTCAGTGGGTTAAGCCTCTGCCTTCGGCTCAGGTCATGATCTCAGGGTCCGGGGATCGAGTCCCACATCGGGCTCTCTGCTCAGCGGCGAGCCTGCTTCCCCTCTCTCTCTCTCTCTGCCTACTTGTGATCTCTCTCTCTCTCTGTCAAATAAATAAATCGATAAATAAAATCTTTAAAAAAAACATTATTATTACCTTGTCAGGGTTCATAACACTTCATGCCTTTCTAGAAGCACAATTATCATGGCAACTTAGAGTGAGCTAATGAGAATCTGTTCTCACCCCTAGTCCTTCATTTCTTCTTTTTTATCTTAACTTTTAACCCTACTTTTACCTTTCCTTTGTTCTATTTTCATTTCAAATTTTTGCTAATAGAATTTTTTTTCCCCAAAGACTCATGAATGTTGTTTCCTGAGCTGTGCACATTTGTGAATGTCTCTGTTTCCTTTTCACTTGAAAGACAACTTGGCTGGGTATAAAATTCAGGGTTGTACTTTCTTTCCCTTGGAAATTTGCAGACATTGTTCCACTGTCTTCGAGCATTGCCATGAAAATGAAGATATCTGTACCAGCCTGATTTTCTCTTATGTTCTAATTTCAACTTTCTTACCTGGACAACCAGATGAATCTTTTATTTCTGAAGCCCAATGATTTCATTCAGACTTGCCTCGGAGCTGATATTTCTTTGGCAATTTTTCCTTCAAGACTACATGCACTTTAGATCTGGAAATTCATATTTTTATATCAAGGCTATTGTTTTAGTATGTCTTTGAATATTTTTATACCATTTGTCCCAGGCAAGGCTGCCTTGTTGGATAACCTTTGTTTGTCTTTTATGCTTCTCATCATTCTAATCTTTGATATAAAAAAAAGTTCTTCTTTTCTACGTAATGCTGTATCACTTTCTCTGGCTTATCCACAATGTTCCTTATTGTAGCTTTAGCCATACTCATTTTGTTTCTAATGTGGTTTTAATCTCTTCTGTTTCTTTCCTCTCTGTCTCTCTGTTTCATTCTTAAGACCAGCCAGCTTGATTTTCATCTCATGATGGTATTTTATAATCACTTCTTTCATTCCTCTTATTTCTTATTTGAGTCTTTTCTAAAGAGACATTGTGTCCTTTGAAATTAAAGAAAAAAGTATTTTTCCCCATTTCTTTGGACAGTTCCTCTTGTGATATATTTTCTCATCTGCCTTTGCTTATGTTCTGTTTCTCCTTCCTGGCAGCATCCATACACATTCCTGTGTTGGTTTCTTATTAGCTTGTTTTGGGTGGGACCAGCTTTCTGTAGAAGGGTAGCATGAAAAGGAGTGGGAGGACAGCCTCAGGAAGATTACAGCTTCCCTTTGGGTTTGTCGTCTCAGACTCTGCCTTACAGAAGTCTGTGTTGTGGGAACACAGCTTTGTGTTTGACACCCAGCAGTCAGCGTGACCCCAGCAAAGTCCCTGGGGAGTCTCAGTACTCTAAGCAAAGGATTTCTGGATAAAGTTCTCGGGTCTAGAATACTTCCTCTGGGATGTGTCCCATAAAACCTCAACTTTTCCAATCCACAAAACATATATTCGTGTGGATTCTCAGTTTCTTCTGTGTGCCGGTCTAGATTTCACAGTACTAGGGCAGAAAGGCTTCAGTACTTGTGGTTCAGGGCTATGGCAATTTCTGATTTCAATAAAAATTCATGAGGGGTGCCTGGGTGGCTCAGTGGTAAACCTCTGCCTTCGGCTCAGGTCATGGTCTCAGGGTCCTGGGATCGAGGCTTACATCAGGCTCCCTGGCTCAGCAGGGAGCCTGCTTCTCCGTCTCTCTCTCTGCCTACTTGTGATCTCTGTCAAGTAAATAAATAAAATCTTTAAAAAAATAAAATAAAATAAATAAATAAAAAATAAAAATTCATGAAAAAAACACCAACTTCCCCTGTCTACCATTTGTTGTTGATGACTTTCATTGATTTCAAGAGAGAAACGGGATTCAAATGTCCTTAGGCCATCATTTCTACCTGGAAATTAAATATTTTCTCATCCTTTCTCTCTCAATTCTGACACCGTCCCTAAGAGGTGAGCAATGCTGTGTCACTCTGGGCTGGATAGTGATGGCAACAGGACTGATAGCTAGAGGACTGAGGGCTTGACCATAAAGCCAACGCACTTGGTCATTTTAGGTAAGAGCAGGCAGTGCTCACAATCACCCTGCTCTGGCTCAGTGACAAATCCTGATATGTTTGCCAAAATTCTCTCATACTTTAAGTTTTGGTAGACTCAAGACCTACATGGTAAATGCATAGCACTCACTATGGTGCTCCCGCACTCACCACTGGTGGCAGACATCACTAACCAACCACAGTACTCTTTATTGTTCCTCTGCATCTTTCAACACTACCTTACAAGCAGACGTTATCAAATGAAATAAAACCTAATTGCCACTCCCATATTAGAGATTCTTCAGCCACATTAAACATTGACAGAAAAGTCATAAAGACCTGGGTTGAGTAATAGCTCTGTGACCCAAGCAAGGTGACCTCAAGCAAGTCTTTACTTCTCTGAGTCACAGCTTTTTCATCTGCAATATGGGGATCCTTGTTATCACATATTATTATTGAAGGAGGCACCCAGGAGGCACCTGGGTGGCTCAGTCAGTTGAGCATCCAACTCCGTTTCTGCTCAAGTCATGATTTCATGGGTTAAGGGATCGAGTCCCACATCAAGTTCCATGCTCAGTGGGAAGTCTGCTTGATATTCTCTCTCTCTGCCCCTCCCCAATAAAATAAATAAATAAATATTTTTAAAAAATAATTGAAGGGATGACTGGGTGGCTCAGTTGGTTAAGCAGCTGCCTTTGGCTCAGGTCATGATCCCAGTGTCCTGGGATCGAGTCCCACATCAGGCTCCTTGCTCGTCAGGGAGCCTGCTTCTCCCTCTGCCTCTGCCTGCCTCTCTGTCTGCCTGTGCTCGCTCTCTCTCTCTCTCTCTCTCTAACTAATAAATAAATAAAATCTTTTAAAAAATTTAAAAAAATAATTGAAGGGAATACATTCGCTATATTAGTCGTGGCTGCATTAAAAAAAAACTCAAAACCTAGCAACTTAAAATAATACTCACTTATTTAGTTCATGAATCTGCAGCATGACTGGAGGATTCTTCTGGTTTGCACAGGCTTGGCTCATCTCACCTGGATTAACTCACCTATCTGTGGTCAGCTGGCATATCAGCTGGAGGTGGCTAATCTTTGATGGCCTTACTCAAACGAATGACAGTTATCTGGCTATTACCTGGGGTGATGAGGGTGATTACACTATAGGGTCTCTCATCCTCCATCAGGCTAGCCCAGGCTTATTCCCATAGCGGTGGTAGTATTCCAAGGGATCCTAATAGAAGAATGCAGGGTCTCTTGGGGCCCAGACTCTGCACTGTCATACTATTATTTCCATCCTGTTCTACTGGAAAAAGGAAGTCACAAAGCCATCCCAGGTAAGGGAGGTAAGGGTCAGGAAACAAATTTCACCACCTAATGAAAAGAGCTGCAAAGTCATATTGCAAAGGACCTGATTACTGGAGGTGGGGAGGATTGTGGCCATTCTTACCATGAGTCTATCATGGTATTTTTACACACTAACAGCCACAGCTGATAACCCATAAGGGGTTTTAGGAAAAAATTAAAAGTCACAAATTGCCTACTTTATCTCTTGGAGAATGGAGCTTATATAGTCTGGGTATGGCAAATAGTTTTCATCTCATGAATTAACTCCAGTATTGAATGAGATTGCAAGGTCCACCTTTGGCGGGAACTGTGCTGAAATCAATCCAGTCTTCCTTCAGTCTGTGACGGGGTGTGGTGTAAACTGTGCCATCATGTGTGTGCTGGACAGTAAGATATGATGAACTTAGAGGAGCCAGGGCCTGCTTCATCATGCCCTCCCCACTGTTTCTCATGGATCACACGGCAATGAAAAGAAGGGTCTTCTTTCGACAACAGAGCATTTTTTTTGGTGACCCTATGACAGTATGGTTGTCCACACTTTTTTCACCAAAGCTGATAAGGACCATTAATTAATTCATGCTATGTCACTGGACATAGCACCAGAAAGCCTGGATTCTGATCCCAGGTTCCCATGGAGTAGCTATGTGATGTCAGGCAAGTTTCTTCCTTCCTGGGGGCAGAAGGTAGTAGGAAAGGGATGGTGCAGGAGGAGGAATGTTTTCTGGCCTGGAAAATGGGGTTCACCCAGATGAACTCTGAAATGTATAGAGTCAGTTAAAGGTATAGAGTCAGTTTGTTAAAGAGAAGCTGCCACTGAATCACCACACATAGCCTTCATCCTACCTCCACCTTCTTCCTGGTTTCCTAAACAAACCCCAGAAGGTCACTGTCCGCCCCCATGAAACTAATGGGCATGGACCTGCCTCCTTATTTCATGCACATCCCAGCCTACCTTATCGTGAGGGGAGTTTGGTTCATCTGTACTTTTGGTGACACAATCCATCCCTGTCTCCAGCCAAGTCTCTAATCCCTGCAATTTCCATAGTGCTAGTAATTAGGGGAAAAAGTGTGAAACACAGAAATTTTTCACCGTGTCTATGAGATTATACACTTTAATGGAGTTTATTAAATTTATTTTGCAGTTACTGAGGAGATTAGATTAAGCTCACTGTGCAGCTCCAGAGGGCAAAACAAGAACCATTGGGAGAATCTTCTAGGAGGTAGACTGGAATTCAAAGAGATGATGTCAGAGCCAGTTGGCAGCAAGTGAGTCACCCCAGAAGGCAAGGGACCAAACCAGCAGGGTAGAGAACTTGGTATGGTCACTGAGGGGGATGGTGAAGAATAAAATCAGTGGGGGGGGGGGTGCCTGGGTGGCTCAGTGGGTTAAAGCCTCTGCCTTCGGCTCAGGTCATGATCTCAGGGTCCTGGGATCGAGCCCCACATTGGGCTTTCTGCTCAGCAGGGATCCTGCTTCCCTGCCTGCCTCTCTGCCTACTTGTGATCTCTCTCTGTCAAATAAATAAATAAAAATCTTTAAAAAAAAAATAAGATCAGTGGGGATGCCTGGGTGGCTCAGTGGGTTAAGCCTCTGCCTTCAGCTCAGGTCATGATCTCAGTCCCACATCTGCCTGCCTACTTGTGATCTCTCTCTCTCAAATGAATAAATAAAAATCTTCAAAAAAAAAGAATAAGATCAGTGGGTCATATCTGGGTTGATTCCCCAACTTGCACCTCTCAAGGGTTTGGACCAGAGTTAACTTTTCTAAGCTCCTGGCTCCCCAGTTTCCTCCTATGAGCTGATGACAGTGGTGCCTAGCACAGAGCAATGCTTGGCATGTGGGCATTCTATGATTTCATTATTTAGAGCTGGAAAGGATCTTCTTTCCACTCCAGGTTTCCCCATTAACAGTTGTGGAAACTGAAGCAGAGAGAGATTAGGTAAATTATCAAAGGTCATACAGACATTAAGTGGTGGAACAGGGCTTTGGTTCTGGAACCTTAAGTGTCCTTAGACACTAGACTGTTCTTCAGCAACAGAGGGGTGAGTCACTTGACTCTTGAAAGAGTCCTCTACTGACTAGTCTGGAGGTTAATTTGGAGACACAAAATATGAGCCCTGTGATAGATTTAGAAACACATGACCATCATCCTGTGAAGAATGACCCAGTGACACAGGTCACATTTACTGGATTGGGGCTAGCTGTAGAGCTTTTGCTTGGCACCATCTCTGGACTCACATCAATGTACCAAATTTCCATACTGGCCTTAGATCAAACTACTGGGGAAATTGGCATGGGAAGTCCCTAGGACAGTGGTTAGTGACAGATATGTCACAGGGGGCAAATGTGCTGCTTGGGACAACTGTTGACAAAGACTCAGATTCAGGACAAATGCTAGAAAGGCCTATGTTATAGGGAAGTGACATCAGGAGACAGAGTAGTATGACCAGAAGCAGCAGGGACTCTCAGAAGTGAGGACACATGGAACCTGAGCCAGGCAAGAAGAAAGATAACAGAGACCTTCCTTGGAGGAAAACCTCAATAAAGTATTTTCATTGGTTGCCTGGGGAGGAAACATCAGAAATTCAGAGACTTTGTTCAGTCGTTCATCAGTGAATTCTTTAACAGCATCTACATCTGCCTTATGTGCTGGTGCCACTGGGATGAACATAACAAGACCTTGCCCATGGGGCTTACATTGTCCAGAGCTTGCATTTGTCACAATAATGAATGCTGGCCACTGCCATAGACACACCCCAAAATCTCAATGGCTTAACACAGTAAAAACTTCGTTCTCACTCACATCACAGTCTGATGTGGGTCTTTGGCTCTTCTCCGTCTTGTAGATACACTGTCTGAAACAGGTGGACCCTGAGGTTCCCTGAGTGGGAAGAGACATGGAGGAGTCACCTTCGCTCTTTGTCCCTCAGTGACACCTGTTACTTCTGCTTGCAGACCATTGGTCAGAATGAGTCATGTGGTGTGACCTCAACCACATGGGAGGCTGGGAAATGTAGGGCACTTGGGCTATTAGGTGAATAAAGTCTTGGCCATGGGCTCCACTGAGATCATTCAAGTTATATTTAGTCTTAATTTACCTGTATAATTATTGTCAACAGCTCTCTTTTCAAAGGTTGGTAAGAAGGAATGTTCTTTTTTTTTTTAAAGATTTTATTAATTTATTCGTTAGAGCGAGCACAGGCAGACAGAGAGGCAGGCAGAGGCAGAGGGAGGAGCAGGCTCCCTGCCGAGCAAGGAGCCTGATGTGGGACTCGATCCCAGGACGCCGGGATCATGACCTGAGCCAAAGGCAGCTGCTTAACCAACTGAGCCACCAGGTGTCCCAGAAGGAATGTTCTTAAGGAAATATCCAGTCAACATTCTAAGGCCATGAGTGTAGGAGCTCCTAAAGGCAATGTCACACACAGTCCAGTAGATGGGGACAGTCCCGCAGGACTAGTCAAGGGCCAAACCAGAAAGACGGCCCCTTAGAGAATTTTCCCTTGGCAAGGCTTAGCGTGTCCTCTGGAAGACAAGAAACTTGAATGCCACCTTTCTTTGGGATGTGACAGGAAGGGGAAGAGAAACAAGGTTGAGGTGAATGCTAAAGTCCCCAAGAAGAGCCTCACTAGTAGGAAGGATCCAGGGGCTGGCTCTGAGTGGGGTGTTTGATGACAGTGACCAAGGCGCTAGACTCAGAGCCTAATTCAAACCTAACAGCAAACAAACCAGGAGACATGGTCCATTCATCATGTCCCCTGATGCGAGGAGTGTTCACGTTTCTGAGTGACCAGGGCCACTTTCCCAGGAGGCTTCTGGAGCCAGGAAAGCAAAAGGCACAGAGTCATGGGTGGCCTGTCTGGGCTGCTCATCTCAATGACAGCCTCCAACTGTGCAGTGTTCTCACATTCATTACACCAAGAACCTATGTTGAGAACAAGGGTTGGTGATGGTGGGGTGAGGTGGGGTTAGTCCTTGTTACCCACACATATAAAAAGCAAAAACTGAGCCATAGAAAGGGCAGTGTCGAGTCTCAAGCCATGCAGCTTATGTGTGAAGGAATGGGCTGAGGAAACATGTTCTGTGGCCCTCCACATTGCCATATTCCTCTCCAAGAACCAGAGAAGTGACCAGGCCTGAATTCAAACAGCAACAGCTGTTTTGAGGTTGATACAGAGAAGAAGACCTAAGCCCTCGAGTTATTAAACACAAGCCCAGCATAGACACTTCTCCAGAGTATAAGGAAAGGCTGGGCCCACTGCTCATAGCCCACTAGTGCCTATCTCCCAGGCTGGTGGCCTGTGGGGTCAGGCCATTCTGAACACACTCATTAGCAGAAATCTAAAGAGAAAGTGTGCACAGACAAGCCTTGGGACACTACTAAAGCCAAGTGCAGACAATGACCCAAGAAAACAAAGGGAGTGGTCTAGGTAGGGCAGCAAGCTCAGGGAATGTTCACCAGGACTCATTGGAATAGCCAGAACAATTGATAAAATCCAGAAACTTGTCCTTATTTGTTGGTGTGGTTTGCCAACCTGAGCTCCGGGTGTTCCCATACTGTGCCAGTCCCTCTCCTGGTACCCTCCCACCTCCTTACTGACCAGCCCAGCAGAGGCCTCTGGGGCTCTGGCCATCTCTAACCTGAATGGTCAGCACCCTTGGTGTACTGGTTGGTAAATATTTTCAGTCCTACCCCTGCTCAAAAGACTATTTTTACCTACTTGAAACCCACTAGAAACTCACTAGAATACCATCTCCTCCATTTTTCTTTGAGAACCCACCACCACCTCCTCCTAAGTCCTCAGCGCTTTGGGTTCCAGAAGATGGACTCATAACATTGGCCTGGCTGATTAGTAATTGGAAATATTGAGCATAATGTCTGGTCATAGTAACTGACTAAAGGATGGGCACATGACTCAGAACTGACCAATGAAACTCTATCCTGAGACTTTTTCTGGAATTGCTGGACTAGTGAAGCCGTTCCATCTGCTGGAACTTCTAGGGGCTTCCAAGAAGAAAGAATCTGTGAGGTAGAGAAGTGAGGAGAAAAACAAAAGCCATGTAACAGGGAGAGATGGATTCCTGAAGACCTCATCTGATCACCTGGATCCAGCCATACCTGAAATTCTCCCAGACTTTTCATAAAAAACCTAAATTCCCTCTTTTGCATTCATTTCCCTTATAATAAAAAGTATCCTGACTAACATAATTATTATCCCCATGAAATATTATCCCCATAAATTAACTTATTTAGTCACACACCTGGTCAAGCACAGGGATTCAAGCCTAAATCCAGTTGTCCCTAATAGTAAAGATCTTTCCTCAAAGCATTAAGACTGGAAGCCAAGGGAAGCAAAGTAACAAGCCCTGCTCAGGATGCAATTTGCAGAGTCTGAAACCACTCAGCAAGGCAATCTAATTTGAGGTGGTCCAAATTGCAGGCAATCTCCACAATTTCCTGGAATTCTTGCCGCTTACCTCCTAGGGCCAGGCTATCCACGGACCATGACAGTTCTGTTATCAGGCTTGGCAGGACACAAGCTGTTGCTGTGACTGCCAGTCCAAAAAGGTAGTGAGGTGCAGTAGAAGGTAATTTTCCTCCCTCTCACTTGCTGGGGAGCAGCTCCCCAGCAGCCATTAAGACAGTCTGGTGGGGGGTGGGAGAGTCTCCAGGAGGCCAAGAGCTCAAATGAACCTTGACAGGTAATCATTCCCCAGAGTAGCAAGTGAATTGTGATTAGCACTCCTGACAAGAGAAAAAAGTGGCCTTGTCTCCACCAACTCCCTAGGACTCCAGCCCGGAAGTTGTTCAAACCAGTGCAGCTTGAAGCTTCCAGGTGCTGTGGGATCCTCTTTCTATTACAGTTCAATATCCACCACCAAAAAAGCCCTTCTAGATTGTTCTCTCCTTGTGTATTGGGGCCTAAAAGTCAAATGAAGCACAGATCACAATCCCTGAATGGTCCCATCATCTGCCTCTCCTTCTATACAGTGATGCCCTTGAAGATGGGAAAGGTCCCATGCCACTGTTGGCTCATCAAGCCCTGGCAGAGTGCCAGCACCTTAGATGGTTTCATTACTATTTGTTGAATGGTTGAAGAAATGAAAACCTAACTGAACCAAACCGAGCTTCACAGGTAGGGGAACAGAGAACTCATAGTTCATTTATGGTCTGACTTTGGAGCAACCACCACCAGCTAGGAAACAAGTGGGTAGGGTCACCCTATGACCCACTTTGCCCAGGACAGTACGGTTTATGCCCATTTCCCTGGTATCATCGCTAATAGCACTTCCTCTCACTCTCAGAAGTGTTCCCATTTGGATGATTTTTCAGGGTTACCAGGGGGTCAGTCTCTGGAGAGAAGGTGGAACCACTATCAATTAGTAACCAACAAACATCGATAGGGCTCACCTTCATTCAGTTAGTCCTCACAACCAGCCTCCATTCTCTGTGGCTCTTCCCACACATGTGAGCTTTCAGGTGTTAATAGAGGCTCCATGATGAAGATGTCCTATGACCACATAAGTTTTGGAAAGCCTGAGTTAAATGACAATAAACTGGTTTCCTCACCATAGCAATTGTCATGCCCTTGCTACGCTAATAAAAGCAGCAGCAAGAAAGAAAAGTCTTTCCCAACACCAGGACTCCAGAAAGGAACTGGGGTGGGATAAATCTTTTTACTTTTCCCCTCTAGTTTATTCCTTTACCCAGACACTTTACTGTGCTTCAGAGTGGTATTGAGTTAACAGGAAGGAAAAACACACACACAAGTGTTTTATGATGCTAAAGAGAAGCTCAGAATAATGCGTTTTGTTCAGTCAAGCAAGGCAAGGGGTTTTGATTATGCAAACATGAGCTCTAAGCTTAGTGTGGAGTGGAAGTGGAGAGGAGAATGGACATAGGAAGGAGATGGATAAAATTTAGCAGGAGAAGGAAACAAAGAGAAGCAGCAATCAGGAGACCCTAAGCCCTGGGGAATTTATGGACCTCTTAGGGATTCCTCTGGGCTTTGCACAAGGCATGGGATGGGGCTCCAGCCAGTTTACAAGGCACTAACTGAGAGGATGACACTGGTAATCTGGAGGACTTGGGCCAATTCAGCTGGTGCTGTATGAGGTGTGGGGGGTGTGTGATTCTGAGTCTGCAGTGTTACAATGGTAGGTTGGATTTTGGTTCCCAATTCTTCACTCCCTTCTGCCTCTGCCATGTAGCCTTGCAGTGCACTGGAACAGGGAGAATGTGTTTGCCAGCTTCATTGGTCTTGGGCTTGCTCATATGACTTGCTCTGGCCAATGGAACAAGGGTGGCAGTGAGAGTGGCAGCTCCAAACTGAGATCTTAAGAAGTAAGGGGGCTCCTTCAGAGTCAGAGCATTTGGGAGAAAAGCAGAGGGAAAGGGGAGCTTGAGCCATTCAACAAAGCTATGTATGAAGTCCTGGACCTATCCTCAAGCTGTGTATATAGGACACTGACCCAAAACAACATACTAAAGGCTTTGAGAACTGGATAACAGCGGTGTGTATCCTCTGGGGTACACACACATGTGGAATATTCTAACAGGACTGCAACGTCTTTGAAAATTTAACTGAAACTGAAACCACAATCCACAGAAGATGGACGAATGTTTGTGGCCCAGACCTTACCAAGCTGACTGTCTACTTGAAGGGAAAAAAAGAAAATTTTTCACAAAATTTTGAAAGAACCCAAAGTTTCAAAACATCCGGGATATAGTCCAAAATTACTCAATATACACAGAGTCAGAAAAATCTCAACAACTTGCAAGATATTATCAGTAGATGACAATTCCAAGATGACAGATATGTTGAAATTATCAAAGATTTTTAAAGCAGCTGTGGTAACAATGTCCCATGAAATAAGGGAAAATAATCTTAAAATAAATGAAAAGACAGTGGGACACCTGGGTGTCTCAGTCAGTTAACGTTCTGCCTTCTGCTCATGTCATAATTCTGAGGTCCTGGGATTGAGCTCTGGGATTGAGACTCTGCAGGAGTCTGCCTCTCCCTCTCCTTCTGCCTCCTTCTCCCTCTCCTCTGCTCCCCCTGCTTGTGCTCTCTGTCTGTGTCAATAAATAAAATATTTTTTAAAAATGGAAAGACCAAAATTCTCACCAGAGAAGTAGAAGCTATAGAGAAGAACCAAATTATATTGGCCTTAAAAAGGAAAAAAATTCTGACATATCTATAGCATGGATGGACCTTGAAGACTTAGGCTAAATGAGATAATGCAATCACAAAAAAACAAATACTGTCAGTCTACTTACATGAGGTACTTAGAGTAGTCAATATCATAGAGACAGAAAGTAAAATGCTGGTTGCCAGGGCCAGGAAGAGGTAGAAATGAGCATTATTACGTAATGTACATAGTTTTGCAAGATGAAAACAGTTACAGAGATGAGTGGTGGGGACAGTTCCACAACATTGTAAATATATTTAATTCCACTAATGTACATTTTAAAATTGTTAAGAGGGTAAATGTATACTACACAATAAGAAAAATGGGGAGAAACATAACCAAAGGTGAATTTTAGGAAAAAGGGGACAGGACACAAACTACTGATAATAAATGAAAGCAGGGGCTTTACTGTTGGAGTAAACAAATACTACAAACAACTCTATGCCCATAGATGAAATGGACCAATTTCTGAAAAGATACAAACTACAAAAGCTCACTCGAGGGGAAATCAACAACCTGAGTAGCCCTATATCAATTAAGAAATGAAATTTGTAGTCAGAAAACCTTCCAAAAAAGGAAAATTCCAGGCACAGATGGTTTCACTAGCAAAATCTACCAACGTTTAAGGGACATAATAATACCACTTCTATATAATCTTTTCCACAACATAGAATAAGACAGAAAGCTTCCCAACATACTTTATGAGGTTGGCATTGATGCAATAACAGAACCAGATAAAGACCATATAAGGAAACAGAAGATTAATATTCTTTGTAAATGTAGATGCAAAAATCCTCCACAACTCAAATCCAAACATATATAATAAAAATAATGCATCATGTCCCTTTTTTTTAATTCCAGGCATGTAAGACTGACTGAAATTTGAGGATCAATCAATGTAATGTACTATATCAACAGACTGAAGAAGGAAAAACAATATGATCGTATCAATCAATGCAGAAAAGACATTTCATAAAATTCAGTATCTGCTCATGTTTAAAAAGAAAAACTGTTGACAAACTAGGAATAAAAAGGAACTTCCCTAACCTGGTAAAAGGACATCTACAGAAAATGTACAAACTAACATCATACTTGATGGTCAAACACTGATGGCATTTCTGCTGAACTAGAGAAGGAGGCAGAGGCGTCTGCCCTCACTAGTGGACTGAATAAGACTTTGATCTTATTCAGCAGCATACCCAAAGCCTTATCCAGAGCAATAAGAAAAA
Source organism: Taxidea taxus jeffersonii (assembly GCA_003697995.1). Lineage (NCBI taxonomy): Eukaryota > Metazoa > Chordata > Mammalia > Carnivora > Mustelidae > Taxidea > Taxidea taxus. Next base: position 24,479 of record RCUC01160916.1, read on the forward strand.
GGGAAGAGGGCCCCTGGGTGGCTCAGTGGGTTAAGCCGCTGTCTTCAGCTCAGGTCATGATCTCAGGGTCCTGGGATCAAGTCCCGCATCAGGCTCTCTGCTCTCTCTCTCTCTGCCTGCCTCTCTGCCTACTTGTGATCTCTCTCTGTCAAATAAATAAAATCTTTTGACAAAAAAAAAGGGAAGATATATAAATTGTATAATTTCTCTATGTATTCATACATCAAAAGTTCAGGCAGTACATTTAAATTTACATGATTTCTGTTTGCCAATTATACCTCAATACAGCATTAAAAAAGAAATAAAATTACCCTATCACAGGTGACATTATTATGTAAAAAAATCCCAAAGAATCTATAAAACCTGGCTCCCAGAACTAACAAGTTCTGTGAAAACCATAGGATTAAAGTCAACATACACAAATATCTACAAATTACCATGAATAGCTAGCAATCAAAATTTTAAAAACAGTAAATAATAAAATTTGCAATAGCTCAAAAAAATTTAAAATACTTAAGTATAAATGTAACACAGTATATACAGGTTCTACACGCTGAAAATTACCCCCCCCCCCCAGAAAAAAAACAGTGAAAGAAATCAAAGAAGACTTAACTAAATGGAGAGACATATTATACTCATGAATGGGAAGGCACTCTACTGTTAACATGTCGATTCTCCCCAAATTAATCTATAGATTTAACACAACTACAATCAGAATTGTAACAAAATATTTTGTTAGATATAGGCAAGTCAATTCTCAAATTTACATGAAGAGACAAAGGCACTGGAATAGTCAAAACAATTTTGTAAAATAAGAACAAAATTCTTAAGGATCCAACCTTGCTGATTTTAAGACTTACTATAAAGTACAATAATCAACACTGTGCTCTCGGTAACAGGATAAGCATCAGATCAATGGAACAGAATAGAGAGTCCAAAAATACACCCACACAAATATGGTCAATTGATTTTTTGACAAAAGTGCAAAAGTGCAAAATTGCAAAAGCAATTCAATGGATAAAGGATCTTTTTTTAATAAATGATGCTGGAACAATTGGCCATCATATGCAGGGAAAAAAAAAAACCCTTTAAAAGCTATCTCACACTTTACATAAAAATTAACTCAAAATGCATCATAGACTTACATATAAAATGTAAACCTATAAACTTTAGAAGACATAAGAGAAAATCTTTGTGAACTTGAATTAGGCAGAGTTCTTAGATGTAACATCCAAAGCACAGTCCATCAAAGAAAAAGTTGATAAATTGGACATCATTGGATTAAAAATTTTTGATCCACGAAAGACATGGATAAGAGAACTCGTCATCAGAACAGATGAAGAACTCTCCAAACACAACAATGTGAAAACAAACAACCCAAAGAAAAAAAACAGGCAAAAATATTTGAGTTGAAGCTTCTCCAAGGCAAGTGTAAGAATGGAAAAGGAGCCCATGGGAAGATCCACAACATCCTTAGTCCCTTATTGTAGTGTCATTGGGGAAATGCATACAAAAACCACAATAGAGAGCACCATCCATCTATCAGAGTGGCTGTGGTTTCTTGAGTCACGGTACTGTTGAGTGCTGACAAGCACGGAGAGCAACCAGACCTCCCCTACAATTCGAGTTGGAGCACAAAGCAGATGAAATGCAAAGTGGTTGGGATGCAAAGGGGAGAACAGCTATGCAGTTTCTTCTGAAGTTGAATATACACTTACCACATGACCCAGCAATGCTATCCCTAGGTATTCACGCCGGCTAAGTTAAAAACCTGGCTTCACACAATAATCTTTCTAGGAATGGTTACAGCAGCGTGATTTACAATCACCCCAAACTGGAAACAACTCAAATGTCCTTCAACAGGTGAGTGGAGGGGCGCCTGGGTGGCTCAGTGGGTTAAAGCCGCTGCCTTCGGCTCGGGTCGTGATCCCAGGGTAGTGGGATCGAGCCCCGTATCGAGCTCTCTGCTCTGCGGACAGCCTGCTTCCTCCTCTCTCTCTCTGCCTCTCTGCCTACTTATGATCTCTGTCTGTCAAATAAACAAATAAAATCTTTAAAAAAAAAAAAAACAGGTGAGTGGATAGAAATCCCAGTATAACCCATCAGTGGAACAGCTCTCAGAAGGACCAGACCCCTGACACATGCTCACCATGGATTCCTTGTTGGACTATGCCAAGGGGACGAAGCCAGAAGCAAAGGGCTTCCTGCTATATGTTTCCATGTGAATGATATTCCGGAAAAGGTACAGCTTTTTCAGACAGCAGGCCAGTGGTTGGCAGACTTAGAACTGGGGCAAGAGTGCGACCACAAAGGGGTGAGCAGGGAATTTGGGGGTGATGGGAGGGAGTGTTCCGTCCAAACCTGGCAGGAATCACAACTCAGAAACCTGTACACCACAAAAAGGTGGATTTTACCGTATGAAAATTTAAATAAATGTTTAAGACAAAGTGATATTTAAAGCAGAGTCAGTGAGAGTTCCTCTTACGGTCTTGTCCTTGGTCATGGAAGAACATGCCCAGGGGAGCTGCTGGCTCAAGGAGAGACCTGAGGACAGACCCGGTACACAACCCACCCTGAAGAAGAGCTCCCTCACCTGCCATGAACAAGAAAAATATGTTTCTTATTATAATGAGTTTGAGTTTGAGATGACTAATTATGTAGCAAAAAAACCTGACTAATATAGTTATGCAATTTGATTTGATTACGGAAAACACCTGTTAGCGTCTCCCGGCGCCCCGCGTCCCTCGAAGCCAGCTGCTCAGCGAAGGGGACATTATTCTCCTGGAATCAGAACGTCTCACAGCAAGACATGAAGGGGCCAGTTTAATGTCAGATGACATCCCTTCACCCACCTGATGAGCCCTGATCCTCACTCCCTGCTCGGGTCCCCCCCATTATCTGTGAGCGTCCAGGGGTGGGGGACACACACTCAGGCCTCCGTCCACCCTCAGCCACGCACACTGCCTTCTCCGTGGATCACCGACCCCTCCAGGCCTTCAGTGGGGCCTGCCACCCCCGCTGCCAGTGCCTGGGGCTCTCCCTGTCAGAGGGCCTGTGACCCCAGAAGGCCCCGTCTCCGCCCTGGATGTGACCTGGGCCCCCTCGCAGCAGCGTAGGGGTGCTGGGCCTCACGCAGCATCTCCTGACACAGCCAGACTCCAGGCCTCACCCCTTTGCCTGGGGGGATGGGAACCCTGTCCCGGGGGGCAGACCGGGAGGGAAAGAGCACGAGGCACACATCCCTGCCCTCATCAGTTCCCTCTTTCGGCCCAGGCACCTGCCTCCTGAAATAAACCCCTCCCTCCGTTCATCCCAAGCATTTAACTCAGACCAACAAATACTCAGGATGATACCCAACTGCACACCGGAAGAACCGGGGCCCCATTCCTATCCACCCAGAGCACCTCTGCCCATTTAACAGATGGAGAAACTGATGCCCAGGGAGGCACCATGAGTTGCCCAAGACCGCACAGCTGCTGAGGGGTAGGGACAGGGTGAGCCCCAGCCCCTGTGCTCCCCAAGATCTTTTCCATGTGGGAAAGCCCAGAGGTGTGAGGTCGAGAGGTGGAGGCAGAGCCCAGTGAATCAGGGACAAGTGGAAAGTCCTTTGAACACTGGTCTTTATCTTAAAAATGCTTGTAGAGGGTGGTGGGATTACATTATATGTTTAAATTTAAAAAGCTTAAAAAAAATGCTTGTGACTCCATGATATCTCTATCTTAGTTTTAATAAAAAGTATTTTGTATTTGCCATAGAGATAAGGTAGGGTTTGTATCTGCTTATTCGTATTCGTCTCTTGTGGTACATGCAGATCCTCAGGGGGGAACCTCCCCAAAGTACATACCCAATACCCTACTGCTCCCTTCAGGGAGGCGGGGGGCGACCCACCTGCTGTTAGAGAATCCGGAGGATTAGGCTTAGGGGAAAGAGGGAGGGTCCGGTATCGCCTGCCATCACCAGGGACGGAGACCCAGATAGTCAACTTAGAAAACCAAGGAATGTGTCCTGGATTCTGATGCCTCTATTTTCTAGGTGGGGAAACGGAGGCTGAAGTGGGGGACGGTGACCTGCTTAGTCACCCAGAGAAGTGGCAGCTGAACATGGGCCAGAATTGGGTCTCCTCGTGCCCTGTCCAGGAATCCTGAGTCCATAGAGTCCAGAGCATTGGAGGCCTCCCTCCCTTGACCCCCTGTCCCTGCCCTGTGCCTCAGTGGCCTTGCTAGTGCATCCACCAGAGATGGATGCGTACGGGCTCTGTTCTCCAGGAGGGGAGGAAGGGGATCCGGCCACCTCCCCAGGCCCTGCTCAGCCACCTCCAGGCTGTGTGACCTTGGGCAGCAATGACCTCTGAATCAGCTCTGAAACAGAGACAGTAATAGATGTGTATGTGTAGGACCAAGTGAGATGAGCCAGACGGACACTGAACGTGGTGCCCAGCGGAGTGACCACTCTGCCTACATCACCCCTCATTTTCCTTCTGATCATGACTGGTGGCATCATGGCCATTCCTGGAGCCAAATTCAGGCTGCGGGAGGTCCTGGACAGAGCTTCAGAATCAGGTGAGCTCGCTTGGTGGGGGTCTGGGGGCTGCATCTGAGGCAGGTCCCAGAGCACTTGAGGCAGGAACAGAATCTCAGCACTAAGGGCAGAGGGGCCCAGCATGCGCTCTGAGTGTGGCAGGCCGGGGACAGGCACAGCCAGGGAACCGACAAAGATGCCCATGTGACCCAGCACAGATACCATCCAGTACTTGTCACGTGCAGACCATGATCCCGCTCCCTGCTCAGAGCAGCTCCTAGAGGCAAGCGTCCCATATAGGGAAACTGAGGCTCTAAGAGAAGTCCATGTATAAACTCGAGCTTGCATCTGTTTGCCTCCAGATCTTAGCCCTCTCTCTTTGCCCAGAGATTGCAAATCAGCAGGCTCAAACAGAATCCTGTTCCCAGATGGAATTTGTTTGACACCTACAGTGTAACAAAAATCTGGAAATTTCATAGAAAAAAAAGAAATATCTGATTTTTCTTGAAAAATCAGGAAATTGGGCCACTGCATCCCAAAGTCCCAGATGGCAACCATTACCAGGAGCCAAGCTTATCTTCAAGAATAGCTCAGGCTTTGGAGCCAGAATCCTGAGTGGCCTTGGGCAAGTGACATACAGCCCAAGGCCCCAGCTGCATCATCCGTGCAATGGGTGTTTCCCTAGCACCTACCTCGAGGGTCGCAGCAAGCAATAGGTGAGTTTGACAGACGTCAAGTTCATACAGCCACCGGCAAGGTTTACCACTTTGTTTGCTTAGTTCTCCTCAGGTGGCATGGAGGCTCCCAGGGATAGTCCCTGAAGGACCCACCAGTACCCTGGGTTGACATCAACATGACCACAAGGACAAAGTCCCGTCACTGTCCATGTGCTCCCAAACTGAGTGCACCTGGGGCTCTTGACTGCTCTCGCCAAGCAATAGCCAGGCCTTCCCTGAGCTCCTAGCAGGAGCTCCAGGCCAGTGGAGGAAGAAGATGCCCAGGTCCACTGTCCTGAAAAACACCTGTCACCCCCAACAGGATGGTGTGAACAGTCCATCGGCTCCCACAGACACTATCAGTGGAGCCAAGCAAGGCGCCTGGGTGAACTTGGAGGGAGAGAGAAAGATTGATTTTCAGATTATCTCCCAATCCATAGTTGTCAAGGAAGAAAAAAGACCTAAACAATCATGAAATTAAATCAAATGAGTCTCTGGAATCTCTCGCCCACCCACAAACGCCTTCTACGTGTCCCCAGAGAGGGGATGATGAACGGGTTCACCCTGTGTTCAATCTCCCACCAGTCCCTCTGACATTCCAGGTGTCTCTGCAGTCAGCAGGGGCTTATTGTGCTCCTGCTGTGTGTCCAGCCCTGCACTTGGTGCCAAGAATCCGGGGATGAATGGGCCAATAGAACCCCTTCCTCATGGATCTGCCGACCACGGAATAGTCAGACCCTCAAGGAGCAGTTATCACCCAGGACTAAGTGCTGTGCTCAGGGGAGCCCAGGGCTCCATGGGAACACTCCAAGCTGGCAGGGTTGCAGGGAGGGGGGCGGAGGGGGGGGGAAGGGCATGGAAAAGCAAGGAGGACTTCCTGGAGGAGGCTGAGCTCCACACTTTGAATGGCAGCAAGCAGGGTCAAGGCTGGGCCAGATAATAGGCGGCTCTAAGTAGCAATTTATCAAGACTTTGGACTTTGTTCTAAGGGCAGTGGAGGATCGTGGGAGGTTTTAATCAACAAAGTGATACCTGAGCAGATTCGTGTCAAATCTTCACTCAGGCTGCTGTGAAGAGAATGGATTGGAGGGGAGCCATGCTGGGGGTGGGAAGGATGGTCAGGAGAGTCTGCATACTTCAGCTGGGAGGAGATGGAGGCCCAGACTGACGTTGCAGCAAACCATCACCACGGAGCCAAAAGCACTCCCTCTCTTCCTGCGAGTCTGCCCCTCAGCCTCCTCAGTGAACCCGCCCTCACCACCCCACTTCAAACTACACTCTGCCCCCAGGTCTTCCAACCCCCCCTTATCCCACTCATCATCTTTGAACATACAGTATCATTTACTTATTTGTTAACTGTTTTCTGTAACACACACACACACACACACACACACACACACACACGAATGTAAATTCCAGGGCAACAGAGTCTTTGTTGTGACTTCTTGGATGTATCACCTGTACTTACAGTGACACCTGGCACATAGTAGGTCTTTGATAAATGCTTGTTGAATAAATAAATGATCACCAACCTAGTCTCCATTGTTGTCAGCCCCCAGCAGCATGGCAGTTCTGAGACCAGGGGCCTGCGCTCAGTCCAGAAGTGGGTGTCACCTTTCTCAGATGCCACCGGGGGTCAGTGGTGGGTGGAGTTTGCAGTTGCAGGGGGTAGCAGAGGGCTGGGGGCAGGGAGGGTTAGGGCGGTGATACCATTGGGAGGGGAGTCTTGGATTAGAGGTGGCAGGAGTTTCAGGGTGCATGCAGGGGAAGGGGCGTGAGAATGTGGGGCTGACAGGTGACAGTGGGTTCAGGGAGGTGCTAGGTCTCAGCAAGATCTAGGCCAGGAAGTGAGGAGTGGGGATGGGTCCAGGCCAGGGCAGAGATGGGGCCAGTACCCATCTGCTCCCCTGTGAGGTCCTCTCTCACCCTGTACCACAATATGGGGTAAAGGAATGCGCCCCACTCCTGTCATCCCCCTCACTTGGCACTGGTCTGCACCTGACAGCCAGCCAAGGGCAGCGGGCCCATCACCTAGCTTCAGGTCCCCAGATTGTTGGGGCGAGCCAGGCACCTGGGAAACCCTCGTCTACACACCGCTGCACCCATGGAAACCTGGAACCCCGGAAATGGCAGGAAATACCCTGGGTTGTTTTCCTCCCTTTCTCTTTTTCCTGCCTCAGAAGAGTGGTAGGGCCTGGGATGGGAGGACAGGAGGCCTAGACACTCTTCTTGCCCTGCCTATCCCTTGTACCATTAGGCAAATCATTACACTGACCTCAATTTCCCCCTCTGCAAACTGAAAGCAAAAGGCAATGTCTTACTCCCTAGAGCAGTCACAAAGCTGCACCCTCCAATTTCTACTCACACCGGGCAATAATATGTCTTTTAAAATGAACAGAATAAACCTTCTGTTTTCTTCTAGCTGGAGGGGTCTGAAACTCAGATCGACTGAGGAGCTCCTACCTCCCGGACTCATTCACATAAGTTCTTTTTCCTATTGCAACAGTCCTTCGAAGGTTCCCATTTTATGGATGGGGAAACTGAGTCTCAGAAATACGAAGCCACTCCCAGCAACACGGAGCCAAGAGGGTGGGCCCACCTCCTTACTGCCCCCGGCCCCATCCCCAGAGTGAGAGTTTAACTCCTTCCTGTCTGGCTCCCCCTGGTCCCACTTGGCCAGCTAGGGGGGGGCCCTCGCTGCTGGAAGCATTTCCTCCCTGTGACTGAGTCCTCAAGGCTTGCAGGGTCCTTACAAACAGCTCAGAAATCTGCAATGTGGGATCCCCTTGCTCCAAACTCTGGCCTCCATCTGAACAACACGGATAGGGAGCATCCTATTATGACCACACTGGGACTCAGTAGGGACTCTTCAGCCGTCAAGCCCCAGCTTCTGCTCTGGCCTGGCTCTGGGAGGGCTGGGGGGTGCAGGGGTGCTCCCTGCCCATCAAGAATGCTTCATTTTGTCCCCCTGCCCATGGCATCCCCTCATGTGGGGGGTGGCCCTGATTTAGAATCAGAAGGGAAGGAGCTCTGATTTGAGAGTTCGAATCCTGCCTCCAGCACACAGTGTAAAGGTTATCTTGGGCAAGGCAGGTTAATTCCCTGGTCTCACTTTTCTTACCTGTGAAATGGGGGTTCATGATAGTAATCATGTGACAGCACTGGGGAGGGGGGTTGTACAAGACACTGCAGAGAATGTTTCTGGTTCCCTTGTTTCTTCATTCAAATAGTCATTGAGCATCTACTCTGAGGCAGGTCCTGTCCGGGCCCTGGGGACAGGGTCCTGAGCAAAACAGACCTCGTGGGTCTCAGCAGAGAGACAGATGATGTCTGTGTGATTCATAGGATGCCAGGCACTGTGGCACAGTGATATGCACTCTGAAGGCACAGGAACAAGGGAGTGATGATGGGGGGCATAGGGACTAAGACAAGGTAATCAGGACAGCTTCCCTGAGGACATGAGAGCTGAGCAAAGAGCTGGAGGCTACCCAAACAGAATAAGACCCCCACTTTCCCCTCTGCCCTGGAGCATCCAGTCAGGGCCCCCGAGATCCAGCTGGCCTGAGCTCTAGTCTCAGCTCCAACTAGGCCATCTCTTGGCTCTCCTCTCTCTGTTTCTCTTCTGTGAATTGTCCTCACCTGAGAAAATTCCCAGAAGGGTCTATAAGAGTGTGTGGACAATGGTAAGGAGCTTGGAAAGCCTGCTATCCAGGAGCCTTTCCCTGGAAAGCCAGCATACGGAAAGCGGGTTTTGGGGGAAATCTGGCGTTCAGAACCATGTGTCCCCCTGCCTGTTCTACTCTTGCCAGGGAACACATCTGTGGAGAACTACCTTTGCCACTCATGGGCCTGGGAGAACCACACTCTGAACTAGATGCTTAGTTCTCCCCGTCTGAGGATGGGGCCCCCAACACAGTGCTGGTCCCCAGGGCTCCCTGGGCAGCCCACCACTGACCTCACAATGGCCCCTTTGCTGCAGACCCAGGCCAGAGCCTGTCCTCCCCAGGGCCCAGAGCCGTCACACCAGGTGTGGGCCACAGGGGGGCCCTGGGTGGGAGTTGGAGGGTAGGAGCCGGTGGAGGGACCTGGTGACAGGAGGTTTTGAAGGAGCCAAGGGACCAGAGAACAGGTCCCCTGAACCAGCCACAGGCAGCATTCCCAGAGTCTCCATGGGGACCACCATCTTCTGGGCTGGGGTAAAAAGCCAGATCCCCAGCTCAGTCATCCAGAAGGCATCCCCAGCATGGAGCTGCAGCCCTGCACCAGACATCTCTGTTTCCTGGCTTCTTCCAAAGCAGAAATCCCTCACTGTTATTGCTCTGATGACCCCGCTCACTCAGGCCAGCTCCACACAAAACCAAACTCTGGAGGGGGAGTCTGACACTCAGGGGCCCACCTCCAGGGCTCCTGCCCCAGAGATGGGGCAGCACAGAGACTACTCCCTGGGTTCCAGCACCGGTTACCACAAGCATTCTTAGGCCTCCATTTCCTAATCCATAAAATGGTATGATAACAATGGTATCCACCTTAAAAGGCCATTGAGAAGGTTAAATGACAACATGCCTAGAATAATACACAGGAAAGTTCGACAAATATTAACTAGAAATGAAAGTACTCAGTCTCTACAGAATGGAATAAAGAAAAGACAGTAGCATTCTCTCGTGACCCTACTGCCAGGGAATGGCTCCTGTGACATCCACATTTGGGGACATAGCCTGCCTTTCTCCTGTGTGTGGAAATACGCCTATTATCTATTTTTTGAACTTAAAAGGGGATCACACAGTAAGTATTGTTTTGAAACCTGTCCTCTCCATTTCACAATATACAGCTTTATACAATCTCCTTAACTGGTTTCTTCTCCTGCAATTTTAGTTAAAGACCTACTGTGTGTCGGGCCCCCCACTAGGTGTGGGACCTGCCTCAGAAGTGTTGTCGGTGCTCTCTGATGGGGCTTCTCTCTTGTCCATGACTGGAAAATGTTCATAAACCATCAGCAAATCCCCGCATGGCCACATTTGGGCCCATCTTCCCTGTCTCCATAGGATAAACCCACCAGATGGAATTCAATTTCTGGGCTAATGGGTAGGCATATTTCTAAGGTTCTTGATACATGGAGTCAAACTGCACTGGGAAGACTGCCAATTTATCCTTGCGACCACCAGGTAGAGTCTTTTTTTTTTAAGATTTTTTATTTATTTATTTGATAGACAGAGATCACAAGTAGGCAGAGAGGCAGAGAGAGAAAGGAGGAAGCAGGCTGTCCGCAGAGCAGAGAGCCCGATGCGGGGCTCGATCCCACGACCCTGGGATCATGACCCGAGCTGAAGGCAGCGGCCTTAACCTTAACACTGAGCCACCCAGGTGCCCCACCAGGTAGAGTCTTAAAGGACCACCTGAGCTTCGGGCTCGCAGGGGCTATGCGCATGCTGGACCAGCTTCAGGACACCCGGGAGCCGTGGACAGGCTCCCAAGACTTCCCTGGAATGTCTTCACCTCTGTTGACATCCCTTGAGAGGACTCAGACTCTGTGCTAAAGGTAGGACCCCAAACACTAGGAAAACAAGGCAGACTTGTCAAGACTTGACCTTCACTCCATCTACTGTCACTGCCCTGGCCTTTGCGCTAGCCACAGCTGCCACCCCAGGACTGCATAGTTCCAGAACTGGGCAAGACAGGGGCTGGGGTCCAAGGAGTCACGTGGCACAGTGGTTCCCTGCTTGGACTCGGAGCCCCCTGATCCAGCATTCGAGTCACTACCTCAGTACTCTGAGATGAGTATTTATTTTATACAGTGTTTAGTTTATATTATACAGTAAACTTGACTTTTTTAGCACCCAGTTCTATGAATTTTAGCACATGCATAAATTTGTGTGACCACACCCACAATTCGGATACTAAACAATCCCATAACCCCAGGGAAGTCTTTCCATGGTCCCAAACCTCAGCAAATACTGATCTTTTCCCTATCACTGGATAGGCTTGGAGACTGGATAGACTGGAGCCAAAACCAAGAGTCAGACACCTAACTGACTTTTCAAAAATGTCATAGGGGGCACCTAGGTGGCACAGTCAGTTAGGGGTCTGGCTCTTGGTTTCGGCTCCAGTCGTGAGCTCGGGGGTCATGAGATTGAGCTCCAGCATGGAGTCTGTTTGAGTTTCTCTCACCCTCTCCCTCTGCTCCTGCACCCCCCTCCCAAATAGACAAATAAATCTTTTTTGAAATATCATATCAAGGAAATCATCCTGTGAGTAATATTTTGAAGTTGGCTCTTTCCCACAACATAATGTCTTTGGGATTCATCCTGGCTGTTGCATGAATAAATAGTGCATTCCCGTTGCTGAACAATATTCCATGGTGTGGATATACCTGCCTTTGTTTATCCAAATGAACCTTTGACTTAAAGGCTATTTAAGTTGTTCCAATGGTTGATGATTATGATCAGGGCCGCAACAAACATTCATGTACAAGCATGGGGTTGCTGGTTCTGATGGTAAGTATGTGTTTAATGTTTTAGGAAACTACCAAGGTGTTTCCCAGAGTGGTTACACCATTTTGCATTCCCACAAACAAGCGTAGGAGAGTCATTCCTACATCTTGCCAGTTGTTCTTCATCCTTGACAGCACTTGTTAATGTCGGTATTTTTATTTTAGCCATTCTAATGTTACGTAGTGGTATCTCACTGTGGCTTTAGTTTACATTTCCCTGGTGGCTAAGGGTGTGGAGCATCTCTTCATGTGCTTATATTCCCCCTGTATCTCCTCTCTGGTGTCTAGTCAAGTCTTCTCTTCATTTTCTAATTACATTTTCTTCCTATTAGATTTTGAGAGCTCTTTATATATTCTAGTTACAAGTCTTCTGTTGAATATGTGATTTCAGATATTTTCTTCCCATCTGTGGCCTTGTCTTTTCATCCTTTTTTTAATGTTCTTTAAAGATTTTATTTATTTATTTGTTAGAGAGAGAGAGAGAGAGAGCGAGCACAGGCAGACAGAGTGGTAGGCAGAGGCAGAGGGAGAAGCAGGCTCCCTGCCGAGCAAGGAGCCCGATGTGGGACTCGATCCCAGGACGCTGGGATCGTGACCTGAGCCGAAGGCAGCTGCTTAACCAACTGAGCCACCCAGGCGTCCCTCTTTTCATCCTTTTACCAGTGATTTTGCAGGGCCAAAATTTTTCATTTTGATGACGTTCATTCATCAACCTTTTGTTTTGTGGATCCCGCTTTTGGTGTCATGTGTAAACCCTTGCCTAAACCCAATCATGAACATTTTCTCCCATGTTTTCTTTTAGAAGTTTCATTGTACATTTTACATTGAAATCTATGATTCACCTTGAGTTAATTTTGTATAAAATGTGATGCTTACTTCTTGCATGTGGACGTCTGCTCATTCCAGCATCATTTGTTGAAATGAGTCAAGCAAGGTGTTCAACCTCTCTGAGCCTCAGTCTCCCCCTCTGTAAGATGGGGTTGGCAAAAATAGCACCTGCTTCAAGGGTGTTTATGTTATAATCTTCCCCCGTCCCCTCCTGATCTATAAAGTAACCGGGTGCTGGGTGTGTTAGGATTTTTATGTTTTTCACACACTGTTTTATCATAGTTAAGTCTATGATGAATAAAAGGATGTTTATCAAGAAGTTCCTGATATGCAATAGGCATACAGCATCTAGGGAGAGGCCGTGGTCAGGCAGCCTGGGTTCAAATCCCAGCTCTGCTACTCCCCTGGTTGTGTGCCTTGAAGAAGCTATTTAACCTCTCTGGGCCTCAATTTCCCCACTTGTAGAACAGGGATGAGGACAGTAGCATATAATGTCTGGGACAGAGCATGGCATGAATTGTGTATGAATGTGCTCATTGTCCCTGAGGGCCCTCGACCCTCCTGCCAGGGGCCAGAACCTTGGACACCAACCTCATTTCCTACGCACGTTGAAGAATGTGGGCAGCTGCTTGTGAAAAAAAGTGAAGGGAAAAGGATTTCAAGTTGTGCATGAAGACTGACACCAGTTACACATACACACGCATGCACTGGCAGCAGCTGGTGAATAACCAGCAGCATTCTGGAGAAGAACCAGCTGTGAGGGATGAGTATCTCCCTGCTGCTGCTCCTCCTTGCGGAGCTGCCCGAGTGAGAAGCAGCTGACCGCAGATGAGTGCACCTGTCCCTGTGACTCATGACAGGGGTGGGGCAGAAAGAGGGGCGTGTGTGGAGTGCCCCCTGCATCCCAATTCATCCAGAGTCACTTGCACCACTTGGCAGCTGTTAACATTCCTGAGGGGTCCCTCTCAACCCCCACCAGTGAATTTTGAGAAGACCCCATTGCTTTTAAGTCAGACCCTTCAAATGAAGCCGTTTTCATCTGCTGGGCTACCAGGCAGACAAAAATTTAATGTGATTTATAGTAATATACGTAAAAGGAAACTTGAAATATGTCATAATAGGAACAGTGATTATCTCTGAAGAACAGGGTTTTGAGTAACTGCTACCTTCCTCTTTAGAATTTTCTGTGTTTTCCACAAGAGATGTGAATTACTCTTTGAATAATCTCAAAGCAAAAGATACTAGTTAAAAGCCTGCCCTGAGGTTTATGTTTTCCCCCACTAAGCCAGGTGCTCATCCCCCACCAGGTAATCACAAACAGGTGGGATGGACATTCATCACTGGGCAGATGTCAGGACTGGTCAGTACTCGAATCAGTTTTCCAGAAAGGCAGGTGTTACCTGTATCTTTGCAACCATGCTGCTGGCCCTTTTGCATGTAAACTCCACCATTCCTGAGGACGCTGGGCAGCGCTGGAGGTGGCTGCAGCCAAGGCCACAGTGGCTGTGACCGGCCTGCCTCTGGGGACCACCATTGGCCTGGGCCCTCAACAGACACGATCTCATTGGGCCCTCCTAACAGCCCTGTGAAGGAAATGTAGCTAGACACATTTGGCAGATAAGCCAATTAAGGATCAGAGAGGTGAAGTAGCAGGGCTGAAGTTGTACATCTGGGACGAGACAGAGTGGAGATCCTAAGCAGTGGCCCCCCAAGGCCTGATATAAGGCTCAGAATGCTCCAGTAATCTCCAGCATCATCCCCAAGCCTTCTTAAGTGAAGTTACCAAAGGTAATGTAGCTTGGAGACAATAGCTCTAGCTTCCCCAGGCCCAAGGTGCCCCTGAGCCCCACCCCTCATCTGAACCCTGGAGCAGCCCAGGACTCCATCTCAGAGTGCCTTGTTCCAAAGCCCAGGGTCCTCCCTCCTCTCTGGATGACCTCTCAGATTCAGCCCTCACCGGCGGGAAGAGAGCCCAGAGTCTGGTTGTGCAAGGCCTCTTCCTGCTCAGGTGAGGGTGGGGAGCAGGAAGACATGTGTGGGGCCCATCGTTCCTGAATGCATTGATGATGTGGAGCCTGAAGGGGACAGGGGTAGGATAGGTGGTCCCCAGGACAGCTGGTTGGTCAGAAAGCCTGCAGTGTGTGTCTAACCATGCCCTTTCTGAACCTTCTTTTTCCTTCTAAAGACCATCTTGGGGAAACTGAGGCAGCCCACCTCAGTCTTCTCTCTTGTTACCAGCCCAGAGAGCAGAGCAGCGGTTCTGGCAGTCTTAGTTGAACTCTGTCCCCATCCCATCTCCAGGGCTAGTGAGCAGAAAAAGTGGGAACACAGACCCCCAGCCTCCTGGTCCTCGAGGCGGGGGCCCAGCTGCAGCAGGGTGGGACAGTAGGGAGGGAAAGGGATGGGGTTCACGCTTGCATTTCACTGAAGGACACAGGATGAAGATGGAGCTAAGTGCAGCTCACTCAGCAGCTGGGCAACCCTAATGACATCAGAGGTCGCAGGTTCTTTTCAGAGGAGTCTCTCTTGGCTACACGTGGATGGTTAACTTGGGCCCCCCATCCTGCTCTCCCTGAATTGGGGAGAGAAAGATCCCATCCTGATTAATCCTAGCACCAGGAGTGAGAGTCACCTGTGGGTTTCAGGTGTCCCTCGGGAGTTTAGAAACTCGAGTGGAGGAAGGGCATGGCAATTTCTATTTATGGAGGGATGGGGGATTTGTGTTACCTGTGTTCTCAAACCAGCTGC
Source organism: Taxidea taxus jeffersonii (assembly GCA_003697995.1). Lineage (NCBI taxonomy): Eukaryota > Metazoa > Chordata > Mammalia > Carnivora > Mustelidae > Taxidea > Taxidea taxus. The sequence continues at coordinate 39,776 of RCUC01160916.1, forward strand.
CTCATGAAACCTCCCCATAACCAGAACAGCGGAGGGGTTATCATCGCAATATCTCCATTTAAAGAATAGGGAAACTGAGGCCCAAAGCAGACATGATGCTGTGGGTCAGGTGACAGCAGCAGCAGCTGCTGAGCTGCCGCTGGAACAGAATGCCTCTTGTACCTGCCTTGTTGTCACTCTCCTGCTCGCATGTGTCCTGCAGGGTGGGCAGCCTGGAGGCTGCCCCCCTCATTATACAGACAGCAAAACTGAGGCAAGACAACCAGGGTGACCTGTCTATGGTTCTGCAACGGACTTGCAACAATGCTTATTCTAGAACCCCGAACACCAGCTTTTTAGCCAAAAATGCATAATCGATTACACGGCACACTTAGTCTCTAGTTCAGTCTTTAGGTTGCCAAAGAATCACCTGGACTGGGTGCATCTATTTAAAATATACATTCCCAGGGATGCTTGGGTGGCTCAGTCGGATAAGTGTCTGCCTTCAGCTCAAGTCTTGATCCCAGGGTCCTGGGATGGAGCCCCACATCGGGCTCCCTGCTCAGTGGGGACTCTGTTTCTCCCTCCCCCACTGACCCTCCTCCCCACTCAAGCACACCATCTCTCTCTCTCTCTCTCAAATAAATAAAATCTTTAAAATAAATAGATAATAAAGTAAAGGGCATATTCTCAGTCCCCACCCAAGTACTTGGCTTTAGTACTTCCGGCGCTTCCAGCAGATCAAGTGTGCGCAGCCCACCCTCAGAGAAACATTGGCTCAGGACCCCATACGCAGTTCTGTGTGGGTGTTTTATATCTAATGCTTAAGATCAAGACTCTGGATCCATCCAGTCCAGACTCTCGAACCAGCTCTTCCACTCTCCAGCTTGACCCCAAGGGACATTAACTAGCCATTCTGTGTCCAGTGTCCCCAGCTGAAAATGAGGACAATAATAGTACCTCCTCCTAAGGTCTTTGCAAAGAGCACTGAATGAATACAAACAGAGCATTTAGAATAGCATCTGCACAGAGCAAAGTTTATTATTGACAACCCTCAGGGGCACCTCGGTGGCTTAGTCGGTGAAGCATCTGACTTCTGCTCAGATCATGATCTCAAGGTCCTGAGATCGAGTCCCACATGGGGCTCTCTGCGTGTTGGCAAACCTGCTTCTCCTTCTCCCTTCGTCTGCTGCTCTGCCTGCTTGTGCTCACTCTCTCTCTCTCTGTCAAAAAAATAAATAAAATGTAAAAAAAAATAATAATGACAATCCTCAGAGGCGCCTGGGTGGCTCATTCAGTGAAGCATCTAACTCTTGATATCAGCTCAGATCTTGATCTCAGGGTTGTGAGGTCAAGTCCTGCACAGGGCTCCACATTGGGAGTGGAGCCTACTTAAAAATAATAATAATAAGAAGAAGAATAATGATAATCCTCAAAAGAGCCCTACCACATAGATATCTGAGGCCCACTCCAGAAGAGGAAATGTGGGCACAAAGATGAAGTAACTCGTGTAAGGACACACACACGGTAGTGAGTGACAGGGCTGGTCCACCTCTCCTCCATCCACCTGGAACACAGCGGCCCTACAGACTAGGCTGCGGGGCCCCAACATCAAAAGCTCCCCGACCCTGCCCTTCACACCTGCACCCACAGGGTAGGGCCACACTGGAGGGGACCGGGACAGACCACCTCAAGCACTCAGCGTAGCTATCCTGCAGCATCCCAGAGACCTGCTCTGTGGTTCTGTCACCGGTGGGAGAGGCTGTGTTGTGTAAACAGAGGTCTCAGTTCTTGGATTCCCCACAAAAGATCGACACCAGCATAAAGACAGCCAGAAGAAAAGTGGCAAGCACAAAGCAGTTTATTAAGGACAGTATGCTCTCAAGGAGGGAGAACGGGCAGAACCAGAGGTGGCCCCCCCACCCTGAGGCTGCAAATAGGTCCTTTCTTTTTATGTGCATGGCGTGGGGGGCATGTCTTGGTCACAGACAGGATGATCTCTAAAGGAGGCTGCTTCCAATCATTTGGGGCCTCCTCCCACTGGTTGGGAGTGGAAGTTTCTGACCCTACAAGGTTTGTACCAGAACCATTATGGCTGCCTTTCCCCCATGGAGGTGAGGGGAGAACCACAATACTAATGCATTAGAATGAGTGGAGGGGGGACCCTGGGGCTGAGGAGGAAGGGTAGAGCCCATGTTCTGCTCCTGGGGCTCTTGGTCTATTAGCCTCAGGGTCTTAGAAGCCACAAAGCCAGGCTGTTGGGCCCCCGGGCTTCTAATGTGTAACGTATTCATCACAGCCCTTGCCTCCAGCTCTCATCTAATTAACTGCTCCATCAGTCTCTAACTGGGGGTGGCCACGGGCTTCAAACAGCATCCTCAGGCCGCAGATACTGTATCATCGGCTCTGTTGTCTCCTAAAGCCAAAGGGAGATCACAGTCTGCACTCAGCCTGGAATCAAGGCAGACCTCTCTTCCTAGGTTCCCACGCAAAGCTGCCAGCTTCAGGATGACCCAGTTGTTGGGTGGAATTGGACCAGGGGAACATTCTGTAGCTTGTCAAGGTGGCCAAAACGACATTATGAGTTATTACGAGCAGGAGACTTGCCATGCTCCCCCCCCACCCCCGCCAGTAAGATTCTGACACTGTACAGTCGGCCCTGCCAGGTCACAGAAAACTGCTTCTGGCCATCCCTACAGAATCGGCTTAGAGAAAAAAGGCACCAGCAAGGTCCAGTTGCCAGGGACCATACTGGTTTGCTCCGATGGAAAGACCTCTGAAAAAACAGCTGCATTTGGAGAAACCATTGGACTGTTCACAAGAACGCAGTCGTTCTCTGAGATCCATCTAACTTCTGGACAAGTTCATCAGATCCGTCAGGACATCCATTTAGATGCTCTCTCTAGTTTTTTTTTAATTTTCTTTATTTATTTGACAGACAGAGATCACAAGTAGGCAGAGAGGCAGGTAGAGAGAGAGGAGGAAGCAGGCTCCCCGCGGAGCAGAGAGCCCAATGAGGGGCTCGATCCCAGAACCCTGAGATCATGACCTGAGCCAAAGGCAGAGGCTTTAACCCACTGATCCACCCAGGCACCCCTCTCTCTAGTTTTGATGGTGGCATTAATCCTTACAGTCCCTCCCACCACTGCACATACATGAATATACACTTACAAGGAATCATTAGCACATTAGGTTCATCACTTTTCTAGGGACAGGAGCTTCCAGGGACTTGTCCTTCATCCTTCCCAGGCCAGAGAGCCCAAGTGGGAAATCTCCCAGGTGCCATTTACGCCTACTCAATCATCCTTTCCAAACTAGGGAAATAACGGACATGGCTCACTGCCAGATGACCCTGAAATTATACCCCATCTATCACCTGGCCACGGTAGACCTCCAGTTCAGTGGCACTTTGGTGGGCCACGGTGGCATGTTGGATCCCCAGGATTTTGCACCCATTCATAGCTGGTACCCGATAATCTCTAAAAGGTCCATGTCTGGCCTCTTCTCCAGCAGACAGTCAGTCTAGGACAGGGACTTGGCAAGCCGGAACCTGCAGACCAGGTCTGGCCCGTGGCCTGTCTTTACATAGCCCACAAGCTAAAAATGGTTTTTAGATTTTGAAAGGCTATTAAAAAGAAAACACCGTCTTGGCTGGCCTCTATCCTGGGACCAGTTCTGGAACGAATTCTCTATCAGCCAGGATCTAGATAGAAACCAAGATCACAGAGGAGTTTTAGGAGGAAAGGTTAACATAAAAAATGACTGGCTAGTCATGGGATGAATTGCTAAGAAGTAAAGAGGTGTCTAAATTCAACAGAAATCGCTCATATATGGAGCTGAGACGACACGCGATCAAGGAGTAAATAATTCGAAAGAGCCACTGGTCCCAGTGCTGGGATGCAGACGTCCTTGGAGAGGGCGTGGTGGACGGTGTGGTGGAGAAGTCTGCCGGGGTCCCACAGGCTGGGGAAGCAGGAAACAGCCTGCAGCAGGGCCAAACCAACTTGCCAGGCATCTGCTCTCTGAGACGCTGCCCAGCCTCGCTGGGAAATCCACCTCCTGTGCGAGACGGAGATGAGCGTCAACAAGCCAGTACACACGGAAGTCCCAAAGCAAGTGGTGTTTTTCTACGTGCACTGAAGCTTCAGTCAGCCCCCAGGAAATGTCAGTCCTCACGCCATCACCAACGTCCAACATCATTACCATCATCATTGTCATTACCTTTTTTACCATTATCCCCATGGGGAGAAAGCTGACCTTGGAGAAGTGACCTGCCTGAGGCCACCCCAGGACACAGGCACCAGCTCTGCAACGGATACACGGAGAGACAGGTGCAGAGAGCAGAAGGGACATGGCTGGAATCCCACAGTGAGAAAGGCCAGGATCTGGCCCAAGCACCCCTCAGCTTTCTCTGGGCAGAAGCCAGGCCACAACAGTAAGGAGGCTCACCTGTGCAAACATTCACCCCCTGGGCTAACATTTCCTGCAGCTCCTGTCCATCCTCCTCCTCCGCCTCCTCCTGATGCTGATTTTTTTTTAAAGATTTTTTTATTTATTTATTTGACAGAAAGAGATCACACAAGTAGGCAGAGAGGCAGGCAGAGAGGGGAGGGGAGAAGCAGGCTCCCTGCTGAGCAGAGAGCCCGATGCGGGACTCGATCCCAGGACACTGGGATCATGACCCGAGCCGAAGGCAGCGGCTTAACCCACTGAGCCACCCAGGCGTCCCCTCCTGATGCTGATTTAACCTGTGGTTTTATGCTTAATCATCTCATAGTAAATCTCTGTCTTAATCTCCCATGGGCCACCCAGGCTGTCTTTTTATTAGGAAATAAATAGCACAGGCAGTCCGAGCTACACTGCGGCCAACACGGGGAGCTTGGCGGTGGGAGGAGAGGCTGTGCGAGTCTGGAGGAGTCTTGAGGCCCTGGAGACAAAGAGAATATGAGAATAACTACAAGATGGTAGGTGTGTGGGCACGGTTTGCGCAAGATGCAGAGGGTGTCATAAAATCCGCTTTTGCTCCAAAGCTCTAGGTGAGGTTTTATTTTTTTTTAAAGATTTTATTTATTTACTTGACAGATCACAAGCAGGGAGAGAGGCAGGCAGAGAGAGAGGAAGGGAAGCAGGCTCCCTGCCGAGCAGAAAGCCCGATGCGGAGCTCCATCCCAGAACCCTGGGATCATGACCTGAGCCAAAGGCAGCAGCTTTAACCCACTGAGCCACCCAAGCGCCCCTCTAGGTGAGGTTTTAAATGAGAGGATCAGTTCAGGGATGCTGGCTTGGGCTTGGAGACAAGGGTCTTTGCCTTAAGTCCCTGCACTGCCCCTTCCATGCTGTGCCACCTGAGGCCAGCCAGGCCCTCTCTGGGCTTCAGCTTCCTTGTCACTGGGGGTGATCCAGCCATGGTAAGAGTGCCCCAGCTTGGAAGGAGGCTCCATCCAATGAGCCCTGGGCTGCTGGCCTCTGAGGAGCCCTGGGGTCAGCCGTGGCCAGCCTGGACAACCATTTGCAGTGTGACCTTGCACAGGGTCTTCCTCTCTCAAGGCCTGAGATATTGTGATTGATTAAAAAAATATATATATATATATACATATACGTATGTATATATATATATATATATATATATATATATATATATATATATTTGGTCTTTATCCACTGTCTCTGGCACAGCGCAGCAAAAAAACTTTGGAATTTTCAAGGTTCAAAGCAACCAGGGTATCTTTTGTTGTGTTAATGAGTTGACTTTCAGAAAGCCCCTAGGTTAACCCAAGGACCGGGCTGGTTTCCAGGAGAAGCAATCTTGTGATTAGAGGGTTAGAACTTTCAGTCCCTTTCCCTGCCAACCTCCCAGGAGGGGAGAGGGGCCAGAGATGCAGTGCCAGAATTGAGTTAATTTCCTGGTAATGTGGAAAAACCCCACACCATCGAGGGCCTCATCTGTCAAAGAGGGATGTGTGGGGAAGACATGTTCTTTGCAGCATCCCAGGTTCAGAGGTCTGCCCCAGCCTGGTCCCCTCCATGGGAAAAAGGTGCAGGGGATGCCTGGATGGGACCTCTCTGCCCAGCTGCCTGCTGCCTCACCTCTGCTGCCGCAGCTCCTCCTCCACGCCTCTCCTCTTCCTTCTCTTCTCTCTGGGGGCCCCATATGGCACCATCCTCATTCCTGCTCCCCAGATGCCAATGGAAATATTTCAGCGTGTCTCAGTCGGATGCAGAGAACAGAGTCTCTCCCTCCAGATGGCGATGTCCTCTCCTGCTCCAAGCCCTAAACTTAGCCATGTTAAAGATGAAAACCAGAGGCTCTAACTACTCTTTCCCATAGCTGTCATCCTGTAAACTGTGCTCCAAAAAGCAGTACCACAAAAGAACCAAAGGTGGGGTCTGGAAGAAATATCTGCACACCCGTGATCAGAGCAGCCTTGTTTGCAAGAACTAAAACGTGGAAGCAAGCCAAATATCCATTGACAGATGAATGGATAAGAAAGATGTGGGGTAAACACATACTGGAGTATTATTCAGCCTTACAAGGAAGGATATTCTGGGTGTCTGGGTGGCTCAGTTGGTTGGGCGACTGCCTTCAGCTCAGGTCATGATCCTGGGGTCCCAGGATCGAGTCTCACATCAGGCTCCCTGCTCAGCAGGGAGTCTGCTTCTCTCTCTGACCCTTCCCCCCTCATGGTCTCTCTCTCTCTCAAATAAATAAAATCTTTTTTTTTTAATGGAAGGAAATTCTTACATATGCTACAATAGGAATGGATCTTGAAGAGATGCTAAGTGAAGTAAGCCATCCATACAAAGACAAATGCTGGATGGTTCCACTTTGATGAAGTACTTAGAGTAGCCATAGTCATAGAGACAGAAAGTAGGATGGGGGCTCCAGGGGGGTGGGAGGGGAGGCTTGAGGGAGGGGGTATGGGGAGATGCTGTGTAATGGGGATTGAGTTTTTGTTTAACAAATGATTTACTGGATGGTGGTGGTGATGGCTGTCAAATATTAAGAATGTATTTAACACCACTGAACTGTACACTTAAAAATGGTCAAGACGGCAAACGCTGTATGTTTTGTAGGGGGAGGAAAGCTTTTACCCTTTCCCTTCTATGTTCTTCCTTTGACTGGCCTAGTAACCAAATTAACATAAGACAGATTAACAGAAGAAAAACATATTTGACTTCATACCTGTAGGAGCCTATAAAAATATGAGACACAAAGAAGTGACCAAAGCAGGCAGTTTTTTACCTTTTAGACAAAGAAACAATAAATTTGTGAAGCGTGGATGAAACAAAGGGGTTTGGGCTTGGGTAGCAGATCAGTGAGTGAGGAATAAGTTTTGTTTACACAGCCTCCTCTGCCTTAAATTCTCTATCTCTGGTGATAAGGATGCCCCATGCCCTCCTGGTACAGGGAGGGCATCTTTCACAGTGAGATTTATTTCCTTCTTAGACCAGCTGTGTCTTAAGTAACTTTAACTGAAAATAATTAATACACCAAAGTGGCACATCTGGGATGGCCCACTCTGCTCCCCTTCAGTGTGCTACCATAATTTTAAAAATTTGAAAAGAAACGTAGTACAAAATAACAACAACTACTACTCTATTGATCAGTGAACACTTACCACCTAAGTACTAGGCACATCTTTAAGTCATTCATATGCGGGAATCCATCTACAAGCCTCTGAGAAACTATTATCCCCATTCTGCAGATGTGGAAACTGAGGCATAGAGAAGATAAGCAACTTGTCCAAGGCACACAGCTGGTAATGGCTAAGCCAGAAATGGACTAGACACTGGCCCTTGAATGCTCAATATTGTTACACCAAACAGGATTCGTCTCTTGGAAGGTGAATCAAAAGACACATCCAAGCCCAAAAGAATAGGAGAAGGAAGCGTTTTCCTTGCAACAAGTAATGGAGAGCACTGGGGATATTTCTCAAAGCAGTGTCTCCACAAACAACAAAGCTTGGGAAGCTTGAAGCTAAGGGTGCACACATACCCAGGAAGGGGCCTGCATGATGGGGAATGCAGTGTGGAATCGGGGCAGGAGTCACTTTAAGGTGACAGAGCCCAGGTCGATATCACAAGGGCAGCAGGGGTCAGCACCATGAATTCTCTAGCTTTAGCTGATCCAAAATCTGAGTGCTCAGATGTGGTTTGGATCCTACAAAGATAACACAAATGTGCGACAAGTCAGTCTTTACTTTTGAACCAGCACTGGGAGTTTTACCACTGATTTGTTGTCCCTGATATGATGAGGCTGCCTCCTGGCCCCAGAGTGGCTGTTTGTTCTTACCTGCTTTCACAAGATGTCCCAGGACCCAAGGTGACTTTTCTTAGGTCAAGAAAGCATCTGTCTTTCTTTTTCTGGGGACCCTAACTCATTCTGCCTACAATAATGACCCACATGACAGGTCTCATTAGGTCTCATTTGGCCTGATTTCCTGGACTTTTGATGGACTTGCCCAATGAGACTCCAGAGGAAGGCTAGGGGGAGGCTGAGGTCAGCAGAGAGTTCCACAAGAGGGCAAGGACTGTCCCCCATTGGCCTCTTCTGTGCAGACCCCAAAGTCACCACGGGGCCATCCTTAAAGGAGAATGAGCCACACTCGGCCCTCAGGGTGCCACCAGGCCTGCTGCAGTGAGTCCTGGGCTCATCCACGGGTATAGAAGTGGGTTCTGTACTGGGGGGCTGGACCAGGAAAAGCCCAAAGACTCCATAACCCCTTGTTATGGAGGTGGGCCCTTGGGCTCTCAAGCAATAGAAGTTGACAGGTCAAATGAGTGGCTTGGGCAAGGCTTTACTGGGCTTATGCTCTCATACAAGGAGACAGCACAAGAGAAAGAAAAGCTGATCCCCTGCAGAGAGGTTGGTAGAGTTTCTTAAAGATACTTGAGTGGGGAAAGGGTGACTTGTAAGCATGTAGAGGCCGGATGTATTAGCACCTGCACGCTTAAAGGTCATGTTCCTGCGTGTGTCGCAAGTCTAATTGGCAATTAAATCTCCACCCCCGGCAAATGATTTTTAGTCAGTATAATGAGGGGGAAAGTTGGTGAAAGTTCAGCACTGGGGTCCATCTTGGCACAGACTGGTTGGTCTTCACCAGTCTTCCTCTTCCAGTCCCTCCTGTGGGGTAAGCATCCTGCTCCCACATTCCTGCCACTCAAGGACATAGAGTTTTCGCTTTTTTTTTTCCTTAGGGAGGCAGCCAAAGGACACTGGACTTTGCAGTCAAGATTAAGGGGACTCAAGTCCAGTCTCTGCTCTGTCTCACTCTGGAAGGAAAATCACTGAGAGATTCAGAAATTTCCAGCTCTCAGCAAAAGGAGCGGCCAGGGCTGTCTGGGTTCAAGAAAGTTCAGGAGTTTGATCACCCTCCAGGAGGCTGGAAACAGCTCTGGTTGAGCCCAGAGAGGTTAGAGGTCAACTCTTTATCTTGCCTGTCATCCTTAGGAGGGTCATGACCGCAGGGCTTGTCACTACTACCTTCTGGAAGTTGACCATGGCCGGGACTGGCTTCCTTCCCTTTGCCCGGCTGGTCCCTCGGAGACCTCCCCAACTTGCTTCACAAATAACACTGTCCTAAAAAATCGACACATGCAGAGCTGATTTCAGAGCTGTCAAGGGATGGAGGGGAAAGAGGAGGGGCTGGGGAACAGGGAAGTATGGGGCATTTATGGGTGCAATGCTCTTGTGCCCTCACACAATTCACCAGCCACCTCGGAGCCTCTGTGCACTTGGCAATAAATGGGAACAATGACCTGAACTCACAGGCCTCTGGGGAGGATTAAGCATGATGACGTTGGTGGGGTCTGACACTCACAACTATTCCATCACCTCTTTGCTCTTGATGGAATGAATGTCTTTTCTTTCTGGCCTTGATGCCATGTCTTTTCTCTTTGCTCCTGATGGAATGTCTTTTAAGTGACCTAGGGAGGGAGGGAGGTACCAGCCAGAGAAAGGGAACGAGAAAACATATAAAAGTAAAACATTCAGCGAGCCTAAGCTTTGAAAATCAAACCTTCCCTCCAGGCTCAGGCCCAGCCCCTCCTGCTGGGTCCTGCTCCGAACCCCTTCTTCCCACACCCGGGGACTCCTATTTGGCTTCCGTGCCTGGGCCAGAGCGGAACCAACACAGGAGCCCAGCCATCCACATAGCCATTGCCCAGAGAAGGGCCTGGAGCCCAGGCAGTGGAAAGGAGCTGGGAGAGAGGCCAGAAGCCAGTGGGGATGAGAAAGAGAGAGGAAAGGAGACTGAGATGAGAGAAGGGAAAGGGAGAGAGAGTCAGAGAGAAGGGAGAATGACAGAGAAGAGAGAGATACAGGGAAAAGAGACAAAGAGGGAACATTAGCTATGTGAATCCCTTTGCCTGGGGTCCTTTTCTACCCCAGCCCTTTGTGCTCTATCCCTTCCACCCACACCCCCTCTTCTGTGACCAATGCTCCCCAGTAAATGAAGGCTGATCACAGCCGGGCCCAGCGGACTCAGTGAGCCTGCACAGCAGGTGTTCAGTAAAAGGTGGCTCCTACATCCCCTGCTCTCAGGGAAAGTTCTATCAGGAAGAACGTGGGCTGTGCCCAGTGGGGCCTGAGGGAAACATCCTGAGGAATCAGGGTCCATCTGGCACCTCCATCCGCTCATCCAGAAAACCGGGACTGCTTTCATTTGTTAATTTCTGATAAACATCTTGATGTTTCATTTATGAAATAGGGTTTTCCCGAGGCCTCTTGAAATACAGAGACTGGAGTGAAGCATTTAATGAGGACTCAAGCCTGTGGTCCCTAAACAGAACTAAGGCCCCTGTGCCCCAGAGGTAGTGTCTGCTCTCAGAGCAGGAATCCCACTCCCTCAGAGGGGAGGGACGGCCCTCAGCAATGGGGTGAGAGCAGGAGTCATAGACTCATGGCACAGGAAGGCAACGTCAAGTCACCTTCACACAGTAGCGGGAATGGGGATGGTAGTTCAGACTTTTCAAAGCACCTAGTAGGTATGCAATGAAGATTTATTGAATGAATGAAAGACAACGCCTTCACGAATATGACTTGGTTGGAGGGACAATGATGGGGAGGGTACTGATAGTGGTGGTGGTAAGGAGGATGAAGAAGATGATGAAGGTGATATTGTGACGATGGCAGGGGACAGTTTTGACGATGATGGTGAGGATGCTGATAATGGTGGTGGTGGTAGGGATGAGAATGAAGATGATGAGGATGATATTGTGATGGTGGTGAGGGACAGTGATGATGATGATGATGATGATGGTGAGGATGAGGATGAGGATGATCATGAAGATGGCGGTGGTGATGGTCAGGATAGTGACGGTGACTGCCGTGGTGCAGACAGCAGTGAAGCAAGGATAACAGTATCAGGCGGTGACACGGCACGTACCAGGCAGTGTTTGAGGCACTCTACAAACGTGAATAGATTCCCTCTTCCCAACAACTCTAAAAAGTTGGTATCAGTATTATCCTTATTCTGCAGATGAGAAAACTGAGGCATAGAGAGGCTAAATAACCTGCCCAAGGCCATGTGGTTGGTAAGCGATGGTGCTGGGATTCCAACCAATCTGGCTCCAGTCTTTGTGTTTACCCTTAACACTATGATAATGCGAGTAAAGTAAGGGAGTTAGAAAGAGAGCCCAGCCACCAGTAGATGTTGACAATGTGCCGGGAGCTGTTCTCAGCACTTAATATCGTCTCATTGAATTTTCAGTATATTGCTGTGACAAAGGTAATATTTCATGACAGATGGAAAACTGAGGCTCAGAGAGGCAGAGTAAGTGGTGCAGTGGTTCAGTGATGGAGCTGGGATTTGAACATAGCTCTGTCGGACTCCAGAGCCTGTGCTTTTAATAATTGGAGATGGCATAGGTTATAGTCAGGAGTCCTTCCCTGGATTTGGGACTCAGGATCAGGCTCAGCTTTGCTCCTCACTCACTGTGTGACCTTGGGCAAGCTTCTTGCCCTCTCTGATCCTCATCCCATCCCTCCCAATTAGCACTCTCCCACTTCAAAGCTGCCTTGTGGATCTCCTCCCCTACCATCCCCCCATATGCCACATGACCTTCGAAACCACTCAACCAAAGCCTACTCCCCAGCTGCTTATCCCCAACACCATTCCAGGAAACTGCCCACCCGAGGTCACAGCTCCTGGGTCCTCAGGTCTTGTGAATCAACCAGCCTCCCTCCCAGTAATCAGAGCAGAAAGCATGGTACTGGTACCAGGTCTGCCTTTTCCTCTCTTGTCCTCCCTGCCCCATCCCCATATACACAATCATTGAGCCAATTCTTCCAGTATAACAGAGTCTGGAAATACCCGGTGCTGGATAGTAGCAGACCCAGTCTTGAGAATCTCAGCTCTGCTGCTTTCTGTGTGATCTTGGACAAGTTTCTTTACCTCTCTGAGCCTCAGAAATATGCCTGCCCATTGTGGATAGCAATACTACCTACCTCATGGAGTGGTTGTAGGGATTAAGTATAATAATGTAGGATAAAGTGCCAGAGTGGTAGAAATTCTCAATTAATGGTAGCTATAGTATTATTATTATTACTGTCTGCCCCTTCTCCGTATTCAGCCCCCTCCACCCTGGCTCAGGCTCCCATCTCATCTCTGTCCTTGCCTAATGACATGGCCTAGGTCCCCTACCTGAGGTGACCCCACCCCCTCCCCACCCTCTCATCTATGTTGCTCAGTGCTGATCTTCCTCCGCTTCAAGATTCCAGGGCTCCCATTGCAAAGTCTTAACCTGGCATTTAAGGCCCTGCCTCTTTGCCCCACCAGCCCCCATCAGCCCCCACCAGCCACGGCTCACATCGATCCCCTCTTGGTGACCAGTGCTCCAAGTGACCACGGCCCCATGATCCCTCACAGGATTTTCCCACTGCTAGCGCTTTGTTCAGCCTGTTTCCTGGGCTGAGAATGCTCTTATGCTTATCTCCATATCCCATGTAAATGTCAAGAGCCAGTTTGAGTCTCTTCCAGGAAGTCTGCTCTGATTTCCTACCTCACTCCTGGGCCCTACCACATGCTGTCACTGAGTAAGAGTTCTCCCTGTTTCCCTATCCCAATGTCCAGAACAATTCCCTGATCTGTGCTCATTTATAGTAACTGTCACAGTCTGTCCAAACGTTCAGTGTATATACACACACTGCATTATTCTCTGCTTCAGATGTCCTTCATAGGGCTCCCTTCTTGCTGGGAGGACCCTATGTTCCCTCCCCTTGAATGTGAAGTGGCCTGTTGTGCATCGACCATGCGACACGGCAGAGATGACACCATGCCAGTTTAGAGCCTAGCCTGTAGGTGGTCTGGCAGTTCTGCACTGGTCTCCTAGAGCCCTGAGCCTCCCTGTGAGAACTCTGTGTAGAAGGATGCCCCCATTCTGGGAGGAATCCCAGGTATGTGGAGAAGTTCCAGAGGAGAAGGCACCATGGAAGAGAGAAGGAGAGCCAAGAGCACCAGAATGCCAGCCAGGTGGGGGAAGAGGCCATCTTGGAAGGGATCCTCCCATCCAGCAGACCCCAAGTGGCCCAGCTAAGCCCTCTCAAATGGTTGACTCACAAAATGGCAAGCAAAATAAAATGGTTGTTTTAAGCCACTACGTTTTGTAGTAGTTTGTTATGCAGCATAAAATAGCTGGGACAGAATTCTCTTCCCCAGCTCAGAAGAGCTCAGCTCCTTCTCATCCTTCACACTTTCATCTCTAACATCACCTCCTCAGGGAAGCCTACCTTGACTTCCAGGTGAGGTCAGACCCAGGGTTCATCATACCTACTCCTCCCTCATGGTGCACCATCCCCCATGTGCCCTGTGTGTGTTTGAATCACCTTGGGCTCCCGCTCTAGACTGAGCTACCCCACCGCGTCACCAGTACCAGCATGCATCAGGGCTCAGTAAATGCTTGTGAAGTGAATGAGCCTGCCTGTCTGAAAGGTCCTGCTGTCTGTCCCAGGTGTGGGCAGGATAATGGGTCCAGCCCGGCCTCCCAGTTCCCTACTAATGACAGGATTCAAGGGGCTTGGTCCCTCTGCCAGCCGGAAGGCCCCACAGAGGAGGAGGGAGGGCGCCGGCGGGACTGGGCTGCCAGGCCAAGGGAGAGGCTTCAACCTCTGGCTGCCCTCCCCGCCAGCACCTGCCAACTCTGTACCATCTCCTGGAAGCCTCCGCGGTCCCCCCAAGACCACCAGCAGCTCCTCCATCCAGCAGCCACCTGAGGGCCTTTGGCCACACTCGGTGGCCTTTGAGTCTTGCCTCCTGCCCTGTTTATTATGCCCCCCAAACTGTGCCCTGGGCTTCCAGTTCCACAACAATGAACTTGTTCCATCTTTGCAACAGCCCCATTTTACTAATGAAGAGATGGAAGACCAGAGAGGTTGAGTGGCTCACCCAAGGTCACGCAGGAAGTTAAAGAGGCAGGATTGTGTCTTGATCCTCTGGCTCTGGGTCAAGTTGTTTCTCCTGCTACAATGGGCGAGATGATCCCACATTCCCCTTGGCTTTGCAACATGACCCATCCCTGTGGATCAGCTGGGAGCTGCCTGCCTGCCAGAAATCTGATTTCTCCTTCCTCAGAACTTGGGGCCCCCAGATCTGAGTCTCCCAGATCCCCAGGTTGGCATCCGCAGCAAACATGGGATGGGGAGAGGGAGCAAGTTTGAGAAATAAAGATTGAGACATCAAGGCAGTCTTTGTGAACATACAGGTACCAGGCACACACACACACAAGCACACACACACTCACAGAAGGAAAGAGAGATGCACACACACATGGTGAGAAATGAGGCATGGAGATGAGATGAGAAAGGAGAGAGAGGAAAGAAAAAGGAAGGAAAAGTAAATTCACACAGAGAAGGAAAAACAAAGAACCAGAAATAGCCGGAGGGAGAAAAAGACAGAAAAATATGGAAAAAAAGACTGAAAGATACAAAATCACACACATGTACAAAGACCCAGGCGCATGAAGAGAGCCCATCGTGAAAGGGGTTGAAATTCAGAAAGGGACAAAGGCTCAGAGAGAATTAGAGACACACACACATAGGAGACAGGAAAGGCCACCACCAGACAGAGGAGGGATGGAGGCAAGGAGAACAGACAGAGCAAGAGAGACAGAGCAAGAGAGACAGAGCTTGCGGCTTGCAGCCCTCTCCCCCCATCCCTCCGCACCCAGGGAGAGGTGAATTCTCCCAGGCCCAGCCCTCCAGCCGCAGTCCACTTTCCGCCCCAGGGCCCTGAACAAAGAGCCCTGGACACAGACATCGTCTGCACTGAGGAAGGGCTGCTTCGCCTTAAACCCAACACACCAATGGAAGGAGAAACACCTGCCCACCACTGCTCAGAGGCCTCACAACTGCTTGGTTCTTCCTGCTGACTGCTGAGCCACAGGGGCTGGAGGTGGGCATGACCCGCCAGCCCTCAGCGGGCCTCCACCAGGTGCCTCCCACCCCAGGGAGCTCCCACCTGGGAGGTAGCCCCCCCCGACCTTCCCTGCTCAGATGCCCCTTCCTGGCTTTGTGGCTGTGGTGGATCACCTGACCTGTCTAAGCCTCAACGCCCACTTCTATGAGATGGGGATAATTGTGCCTACCTCACAGGTTGATGAGAAAATCAAAAATGGGTGCTGGTAAAATGCCTGACACAAAATCTGGCATATAGTATGTGCACAATAAACACTGGCTTTCTTGCATTGGGAAAGCCTGCAAAATATAGAGACAGAGGCAGGAAGGGGAGGCCCAGCCAACAGGGATCAAGTGTCCTGGGAAGGGAGAGGTCATTTCAGCTGCACCAGGGCAGATTTTGGGGGCACTTGAACCAGGCCTTGGAGCATAGGGTGTATTTAGAAGTGAGAGACAGAGACAAGTGGAGGGGAACAGGCACACTTGGTGGTGGGAATGGCACACACCAAGGCAGAGAGGCAGGGATTATCTCCAGAGCAGAGACCCACTCCATTTGGCCCGAGTGTAGGACATGTGTGGGGCATAGGGGGACTACCTAGTGCAATACACATTTCACAGATAGGGAAACTGAGGCCTACCGAGGTTAGGTAACTTCTCTAAGCTCACACAGCTGGCAAGTGACAGGTCCAGCATGTGAAACCAGGCCTGAGCAACTCAGGGAATTCTCCCTTTGCTAAGACGCAGGTCAGCCCCACACAGACGAAAACAGAGACTCGGCTGAGGGAATCTCAGGGCTTCAGAAGTTCGGTGTTTTTCTAACAGCTGAAGTCCCTGAAACCAAACCTCAGGTAAGAGAGTAAGTTCCTGACTACAAGGGTCTCCCAGAGGAGCAGGTAGAAGGCATCGTGAAGCCCAAACTTTGGCCATGGATGCCACTGGGGTGGCCACTGGGGTGGGTAAGGTGGTCCCGTCAGGCCTGGGGGCTGGAAGATGAGGCCCAGCCTGTGCCCGTGAAATCCTCTCCATGTCCTGCATGAGACATATTGGTGGGCGGGGGGGATCCTGGTGAAATTCCCAGGAGCCCCAGGAATTGTCTGGCCTTGGGTAAGAGCTGGTGTTGTTAACCTATGGTTTGAGAATGAGAGAAAATGAGGCTCAGGAGACCAAAACCCCCTGAAATTTGGTCAGACTTACCACTACAAATACGTACACAGACAATTCCAAAAGCTATAATGCTAATGATGTTCCCACGTGCCACCTGTGGAGGGTGGGCACTGGTAAACCAGGTGCCCGGTTCTCCTGACCAGCTGGTTCGGTTTGGACCCACACAGGCGGGGGCAGGTGCAGGAGCTGGATTGTTCTGCATGAGGAAGAGAGAACCTGAGGCTGCCAGAGGCCACCAGTGGAGGGGAGCCAGGGAAAGCAGGAGGGATAGGAGGGGAAGGCTGCCATGGTCACAAATCCAGTCATAGCATGTACCACGGGCAGGGACTTGAGCCAATCTTTTCTAGAGTTGAGGGAGAAAACAGAACGCTCAAAAGGTAGCCCAAATCTTATGATTATACAAGTGTACATTTTCCTGAAGAGAAAATCCATAATTTTGATCAGATTCTCAAAGGGGTCTGTATTCATCAGGACAGGCTAGAATGATGCTTAGTAACAAACATCCCCAAATCTCTTCAGCCAGGAGTTTCTCTCTGTCTCGTTACCTCTCACAAGCCGCACTGAGGGCCAGCTGATGCCAGCTTCATAGTCTCCCATGTGTTGACCTGCCCTGGTCCAGGCTGCTCAGAGCCTCTACCTCAACCATCTCCATGTGCTGCCTCCATGATCTCTGATGAACAAGAAAGAGCTGAAAAATCTTACAGGGGCTCTCCATGCCCACAGGCCCCAAGAGTCACACAGCTCGTTCTGTTCACTGTTGACCAGCCATAAACAGTGGCGTGGTGTGCCTAACTGCAAGGGAAGCTGGGAAGACTTCCATGTGCCCAGAAAGGGGAGGAGAACTGGACATTGATGAGAACCGGTTATATTGGGGACCCCGCAAAATGTTAGCAACATCAGGATTAGAGCAATGAGTCCCAAACTCAGATTTATAGACCAACTTTATCAGCCCTCTCCTGAGAGCTTTTGGGAAATGCAGATCCCAGGCCACCCCCTTAGTTACATTCTAGTGTCGCACACACTCTGTATTTTTTTTAATTTTTTTTATTTAAACATATAATGTAACCCCAACACCCTCTCCCAACACCCCTCCCCCAACCCCCTCAGTTTGTTTTATGACATTAAGAGTCTCTTTTGGTTTGTCTCCCTCCCGATCCCATCTTGTTTCATTTAACAAGTCTCACAGGTGCAGAACAGGTTTGGCAAAGCCTGGAGTGGAGGGTCTTCTGATCACAGGGCTAGGAGTTGACTCAGAGGTCATCCGGGACTCACATCTTTAAAAAAAAACCTCCAGCCAGCTTGCTTTCCTTTCTCTACATCCTTTCATCCTGCCATGGAATTGCAAAGTGGAATTATAAAGCTCTCTGCAAGGATGACACCAGCTATCACTTGAAATTCTGGAACCTAGGCCTAGTTCCTCCTACACCACTAGGATTGGGCCCATTTTATTGGTGGGATGACTGAGGCACAGAATGCTGCACTAGACATGGGATTGCTGACTCTCATCCATGTCTGGTCTAAGGAAGAAGCCAATCTCTTACCCTGAATGCCCTAAAGTCCATCCCCGGGAGATCTGCTTGCTTGGCATTTTCCAGGGTGGTGGGCCTTTAAGACACAGGTACTCAAAGGTGCTCAAATATCCCCATTCTGGTCAGTTCTCTCTTTGCCGCTGCTGTTTAATTCCTCTGGAGAACAAGATTGGAAAGACAGTACTAATTTAATTTCCCAGAATGAATAAAGATAAGACAGTAACAGAGGGTGATGAAGGTCTGGGAGCATGTAATTCACATCCTGAAACCCAGCTCCTTGCATCACAATGGCCCTTCCCATGCTGGAGCTGATTAAGCCCCAACAGTTGCAGTTAATTACCTTCCTGTCTCCGAGGGAGGCTGGCTTCCCAACCAAGCGGTGGGCATAAGGGGGTTAGCTTGTAACCAGGCAAATGAGATATAGGGAAGGAGGGAGCCAGGGTTTGTAGACCCCTCTGTGGCTCACAGATCGCCCTTGTGGTGGGGGTGGGCATAAGGAGAACAGGTTCATTAGCTAGTGGGTCACCAATGAACCTCCAGGGCTTGGAGTCCAGTGTTCCTGGAAGTTGTTTATGGATCTCGCTGAACATGGGCTCACCAAGAGGCCATCAGGCTGGGCTGGATCCAGAGTGCCAGCAGCAACATCATTTGTGTACACAGGACAGCATCTCTGTGCACGTGGGGGCATTCATCTCCCTGAGCCCAGGAGGTTTTCATCCCTGCACCCAGAAATCTTGCCCATCAGCAAAGCAAGGAGTCTTTTCATGAGACCTATTGGGGTGCACTGTGGTGGGCAGGCATGCGGGAATACTTAGGGGCTGGTTTAGCTCTGTACATGTGGGTGTGATATAGTTAGAAGCAGCCATATTCATGCAGCCCTGGGGGTAATTTCCTGCCCCACTGCTAACTAGTTGTGTAACCTTGGCAAAGTTTCTTCTCTAAGCAAGACAGTAATAGCATCCCCATTAGAGAGTTCTGGTGAGGACTTGAGAGATGGTGCCTGGAAAGAGCCCACCTCAGCACCCAGCTCACAGGAAGGGCTCCATGATCATGAGCTACTGTCAATGTAGGATCCTACAATGTGAGGATCCTACGACTCCTTCTCAGGTGAATGTAAGAGTTGCGTTTACCCATGAACACAGGGAGTGAGCTCACAGGGCCAGTTCATCATCACGGTGGCATCTGCGACCACAGGGTGTCCTGTGACCTTTCCATCACACCCAAGGCCCCGTCCCACCTCCCTTTGTGGTCCCTATGATGAGGACTCAGTGTCTGGCCAGAAGGGAGGGAATGAAAATGGAAAACTGTTCCTCCAGGGCCAGCTTTTTGGCAAAGCCGGAGACCCACTTTACTGAAGCTAAAAATGCTTGCAGCAACAGGAAAGGAGACCTCCATGAGACAGCAGGAGCCCCAGCACTGACCTGACGGGGACTGAGAGTGGCAAGTGATTTCAACGCAGCCAAAACCTGAACACACCTGCCGGGGAATGGGCTGCCATTCTCACTAAATGAAGAATCTGCTGGTTCGGAGGGAGGCAAATCCCCACTGTCCTGAGACTTTGTGGCTGGGTTTTAATGTCCTTTCTTGTGGAGACAAAAATGAAGACAGCTTATCTGGGGGCCTGGAAGAGAGAGATCCTGGGCTCTGGGTCAGAAAGGGCTGGAATTTTTCTGGGGGTAAGGGAAAGGGTAGAGTCACAAAGATGGAAGGGATTTGGAGCTAGGAAGGCTGGACCACGTCTGGGTTCAAGAAGGCACCTTGGCCATGAGTCGGGGGTTCAGGGAGCAGGAGCAGGTGGGACTGAGGAGAGCAAGGTGGTGGGGAGCAAAAAGGTCAGGATCAGACTGTGAACGGGGGACAGTGGAAGGTGGTGCCAACTGTGTGAGGGGCTCAACTTCAGGTTACTGTTGGGCTCCATGGCCCCTCGGAAGTCTGGGCACTTCTAGATTGAGGAGATGGAATGAAACCACACCATGCTGGAGTCAGAGAATCACAGAGAGTTGGGGAAGAGAAAGCTCCTGAAAAGAGCCAGCCCCGTAAGTAGATAGAAGGATTCCCAGGTCTAGAGATGGGAGTGATCTGTCCAACACCTCTTAAACCGTTGGATTCTTTTCAGCAAATATTCACAGACTTTGTTCCTGTGGCAGAGTGCAGTTCTCCACCCCGCTGATGTAAGGCTTGGCCACGTGGCTTGTTCTAACCAAGACAATGCGACAGGACATGATGTTACCCACTCTGAGCCAAGTCCTTAAGAAGGTGTCCTGTGGGGACGCCTGGGTGGCTCAGTGGGTTAAGCCGCTGCCTTCAGCTCGGGTCATGATCCTAGGGTCCTGGGATCGAGTCCCGCGTCAGGCTCTCTGCTCGGCACAGAGCCTGCTTCTCCCCTCCCCTCTCTGCCTGCCTCTCTGACTACTTGTGTGATCTCTGTCTGTCAAATAAATAAATAAAATATTTTTTAAAAAAAAGGTGTCCTGTGTTTCTGCTTACCCTCTTGTGTTTGTGTCATTTTGGGTTAGAAGAGCACATCTCAGGAGCCACTGATCCACAGAGGCTGAGAGATACGTGGAGCAGACCAGAACCCCACCCAAGGCACATCCGACTCATGCCCTGGGATAGGCTGCTCCAGCGAGTCCCCAGATACACAATTAGAGACAACCACCTCACATTGTAAGCCCCTATTCTTCAGGTGATGTTTTACACATCATCACGGTGGTGATAGCTGTGGGATATTTTGACTTATAATGAATATGTATCTGGTCTTCAGCCCCATTCCTGGCACAGAACTCCCAAAACTCTCGGAATTGCATAAGTGAAGAGAAAGATAAATGTGACTTTTGTTATGGTACCCATGACTTTGGGAACACATCTAAGGATGGGGGCTGGTAGCCAGGAGAGCCAACCATGTGACGAGAGGGTTGGCATATCAGTCCCACCCTCCTGACCTCTGAGCCGAAAAAAGGGCTGAAGGTTGAGTCAGTCACCAGTGACTAATCGAGTATGCCTAGATCACAAGACCTCCATAAACACCCAGAACAGGATCTGGAGAGTTTCCAGGCTGGTGAACACCTTGAGATTTGGGGAAAGGGCCTGGAATCTCATGTCCTTCCCGCACACGTTGCTCTCTGTGTCTCTCCCATCCAGCTGTCCCTGAGTTACATCCTCTCATTATAAGCCAGCTCTCTGGTAAGTACAATGTTTCTCCCATCCAAGTACTAACCAGGCCCGACCCTGCTTAGCTTCCGAGATCAGACGAGATCGGCCGCGTTCAGGGTGGTATGGCCGTAGACACTACAATGTTTCTGATGAGTACTGCGAGCCACTCCAGCAAATTAATTGAACCTGAGGAAGGGGCCACGGGACGCTCGGATCTACAGCAGTTCGGCCGGAAGCTCAAGTGACAACCTGTACTTGACATATGAGGTGGATAGGCAGGGAGCAGTGTCATCAGACGCCATCTCCAGACGAAGTTGTCACAGAACATCCGGCTGGTATTGGTGAACTGCTTACAGTGGGGACAACACCACACACGTCAGAACTAGGAGCAGAAGCTGACAGCCACACAGCAAGTCAGGAGCTGAGCTGAACCAAATCCTAGGCCACTCACGGAGAGCAAAGAACATCTTCTGATGCCTTGGTTCCACCAGGACCTCAATCAACCTCTGAACACATCATAGCTCAGGTCTCCCTCCTAAGAGGCAGTGTTGGCCACTCCCACCGGGTGTGCTGAGGGTTCAGTGCTCCCTGTCCCGGGCCCTCCCCATCAGCCCCAGGAGTGTGGGGGGGTTGGGGTTCCCTCTCAGACCCTGCATGACAGTGGTGGGGTCACTAGGCCACTGTGAGTCATCGTAACCCAGGAGGAGGAGGGGTGGGCAGCAGCACAGAAGGGAAGGGGTGCCCAAGAGCTGGCGGGTCCCATGAGGGAGAGAGAGGCAGGTACATGGCAGACACTGCCCCCCGGGGACCAGCCCTCTGCTGGGATGAGCTTGGGTGTGGAATGAGCAGTGGGGATGGCCCCTGCTGCACACACACTTCGCGACCCGGGGTCGGCTATCTCACTGCTCTGAGCCAGGGAGAGTGGCATGGCTCCCAGGGCCACAGAGGCGAGTGACACATCCTGAAACACACACCGTGCCTAGCCCAGAACCAGGCTGATGAAGGTCTCAGGTAGACGGGGCTCCCTCCTGCCCACCCCCCACCCCAGGGTCCCAGGAAAGTGGGATCCACAGTCAGATCGCAGAGCAGACTCATGTCCTGCTCCAGTGCCCCCATCTAGGGGACTCTGGGCAAGCCCCGCTCCTTCCCTGGGCCTCAGTTTCCTCATCTGCAAAATGAGGATAATAACAGTATCTCCTTCCAAATCAAGTGAAGACAGAAAATATGCATAAAGTCCCTGGCATGAGGATCAAAGACTGCCTCAGAGATAGTAGGTGTCATCCCAAGCTGGGGGGACTACAGGGACCTTTTAAACCATGAGGCCCTGCATCCACAGAAGGGTTGGTTTCCCCACAACTGTCGTCCACCCCAGGGTCCCCTCCAGAATTTCACATGGGCAGTTGGTGACTGCCCATCTCCTGCCCCTGACATCTTCTCTCTCCCACCCCATCCAGCTTTGACAGGGCAGGTCTAGCTCTCTGTGGAAAGGGATTCTCCATTCACAGGAAAAATCTCATGGAAAACAGTAATATCTTCAACCTGACTAATGACAAGAGCAAAAGAGCTTCAATATTCTTCCACAAACAAACAAGCTATCCCTATATATGAGAGGCTCATTAAAAACCATTTGGCAAGGGGCACCTGGGTGGCTCAGTTGGTTGAGCATCTGACGTTTGATCTCAGCTCAGGTCTTGGTCTTGGGGTTGTGAGTTCAAGCCCTGTGCTGGCTATGGAGCCTACTTAAAAAGAAAAAACAAAAAAACTACTTGGCAACACAAGGCTCCTCCTTTTAAGCCAAAGCTTAAACAAGCAAAGCTTTGTTTAAAGCAGTTTCCTCTCCACTACCTGTTACCTTTTGCCTTTCTTTTCTTTTGAATGAGAGAAGACAGACACCTGGCTCTCCTCAGAGGTAAAGGCTCTGTTCCTTCGTGAGCTGGGCTTCTAGTAGTGTCTTTCTCCCCACGAGCACACACACGTACACTAACACACCCATACCCGTGCATGTCTGTGGCACAGATTTGGCGGCAGCTCTCATAAATTCTGCAGGGACACACGGGAAGCAAAATGGCGCCTGGGGCCAAGGACCTGGAAGTAGGGCTTTCAGGGTGAGAGTCTCAGTGACCAGGAGCCTCCACCTCTCCTCTGAGCAGAAGCAGGTGCTGACATACCCAAGACTACTGTCTGGTGGTCAAAATCTGTGGCAGTGGTAGCAGCTGAGAGGCATTGGGGGGGAGAGGAGGAAGGGGGAGAAGGGGTGGCTTTGGCTTCTCCCACCCCCATGAGGTCTGACATCTTAAAATTCACAGCATCACAGCATCTCAGGGCTGCAGGGACTCCCCTAGGCACTTACTGATAACCTGCCATGGCAGGAGCAGGATTTATTAGGGTGTGTGTATTTGCAAGCATTCACACACACACACACATACATGCACACAAGAACGTTATCTTTGCCCAGCCAGCTTCTCCCCTTCCCCTGCCCTCCAGACAAGAATATTATCTGTGTGAGATCGTTTCTGATGTGTGTGTATGTACGTGCACGACGTCCCAGCAGGAGAATCAGCAATGGGGAGAGAAGCAAAAGGAGAAACCAACACCACGGTCCCGTAAAGAAATGGGGGAGGCGAAGAGAAGCAGAGAAGAGGACATGCTCTGCAAATCTACCGCCTGGGGAAACTTGTGAGGGGCTCTGCGGATCCCTGATCCCAAGGGATGGGGCCCTGAGAAACTTGTGCAGGATGCCCATGGCATCTCCGTCAGTTCCCTCTAGCCACTGCAAGCAAAATGGGAATTCCTTTTTAAATGACTGTTGGTTTGGTTTTCTCGGAGTTGAGACTGGGCTGCACAGAACCCGTTATGAGGTCACAAAGGACTCAGAGCTTTCCCCAAGGGCAGAGGCGGGGCTGGATGTAGGATGTGCAGTCCTGGGGGAAGGACTGTGCCCTTGGGGGAAGAGGAGGGGGGAACACTCAGTCATCACTCAACAAGGAGAAAGAGGAACAAAGAAGAGTCTACTGCTAGGAGTTCATTCTCTGGTCAGAGAGTGTGTGGGACAAAAGTAATGAATAAAAGTTGGTCCCGAGGGGAGTGAGCAAGTTAGCACTCCCCGGGTGCCGCACCGAGAGCAGGAAGAGGACTAGGACACGCTCCACCTCCATTTTGACTTCAAACATTCTGAGTCAAGTTCTTGCCAGCCTATCTTTTAACTTGGGAGGAAAAAAAAAAAAAAACCAGCAGGCAAAGCATCCTGTGATAGGAACTGAAACAAAACAAACTCTTAGAGCGATTGGGGACAGCCCTGACCCCAGCAAGACCCCACGTGACTGACCCCAAGACAGTGACCAACTTGACCTTTACTGACCCCCTGCTCTGACCCACCAGCCTCTGTCCCACATTCTCCTAATACAAGCCTGGAGATATTTTCAGCACTTTGGAGACAGTCTTTGGGACTCTAGTCCCCTGTTTTCCCCGTGTCGGCCTCACTGAAATAAATCCCTTTCTTGTCCCACCACTACTGTCTCTCTCCCTTTGGATTTTTTCAGTGGCCAGTGGCCAAACCTGGTCTGTTTGGAGCCACCCTGGGGCCACAGTTATGTGGCTATAGTCTGGTCAGTGGGTGTCACCTCCCCCACCCCACAAATGAAAAAGCAGATTGACCCAAGGTCACACAGCCAGGCCAGCTGGTGATGGGGACAAACTCTCCCTGCCTAGCTCTACGGATACACCCTCTTTACCCACACTCAGGGGGGCAGAGGAGGGAGAGGCAATGTGCAGTTTTGGGGGATTTGGTCAGGCTTGAAGGGAAGGTGACATGAGCTGAACTTGGAAGGAAGCTAAGAATTCTGACAGGCAGAGGTGACAGGACCCATGTCATAGGGGAGGTAGGGATATTCCAGGTAGAAGAAGCCACAGGACGAACAGCCAGGAAGTGAGGAAGCCTAGAATGTCTTGGGGAATAGAGATAAGTGGGCTTAGTAGGATCATCAAGTAACTGGAAAAGTGGGAGGGGAAAAAGTCCCTCCAAGGTCAAGGCCCTACACAACTCCCCCAGCCAGCCTTAATCAAATATACCGACTCAGTTTGAATATGAGTGCTCAGATCTGTCTTTTCAGCCCCTCAGATGCAGTTACTTCCCCTGCTCTGTCAACTAGTAGCCAACTCTCGACCTTCCCGAAGCACCCTGACTTCTCCTCTAGGACCCCAGTTGGCATGTCCAGCCTCTGCATGCCCTGCAGACTCCACCTGGGCCCACCCTAAGCCTATCACCCAGCCTCCTCTGGCTCTGTACCCTGGACTGCTCTGAGCCAAGGCAGGGCTGGGGTCAGTGACGAGAATAGCTATTTCAAGATGCTCACCCCTCCTGCCCGTTGTTCAGATCAGAGCCACATCTTCTCACACACCATCAGAACAAGCCATTCCCCTGCTTACCACACCAACTGCTGGCCATCCCACTGCTCATGGCCATCAAAGCTGCCCATTCTCCCCTACTTTCCACCACCACCACGTCTCTCCTGACATTCCCACCACGGGAAGAAATACAGTTCGAGCTGTGAGAGCACTGACCTACAACACCTAAGCTACCCACCAGCCCCTGTCACGGGGCACAGGCCAAGGCTGCAGACAATGTCTCTGTCTGATCACTACCAGGCATTTCTTCATCTGCTCCCCTGGCCACCACCCATGGCACCGTCATCTGCTTATGGCCTACGCTTTCTCATGGAAGTTGGGGTTCATGCTTTCCTTTAGAGCACCCAACTGCGCATGGCCATTACTCACTCTCTGAGACCCAGCTCAGCGCACTCCATCTCTGTCTGTGCCTGAGTTAGAGGGAGCACCCATGTCAGCTCAGGGGACACGCTCAGCATCTCTGGGAGAAGGAGGAAGGTTTCTAGCTGGTTGGCAGCCAGCACCTGCCAGACACCTGGGTTTCCACCACGAGCCCGCTGAGCCATGGGGTCAGCATTGGACTGGGCAGAGCAGCCCTTCCAGAATGGAGTTCCCATGAAAGCAAGCACACCGTGCTTCCAACATTCTCCAGTTTCCCTCCCAATCACCTGGGGGTGCTGAGCCCTGGACTCAGGCCTCATCACCGGGCTCAGATGCTGACATCACAGACCGCACACACTTTGGACCCAGAGGGGCCTGAGTTCAAGTCCTGTCTTGGCCACTCACGCCCTGAGTGACCGTCCTCGATCACTCTGGACCTCAGCCTCCCATGTGCTCCTGGGGCAAAAGACACGAGTGAAAAACGGTCCCATGGAAGGGAGAAGAGGATTCAGCTACTGTTTATTGACAGCCTACTATGGGCCAGGCACTGTGATAAGGGCTTTGGGTGCATCCTCTTATTTCCGTTTCTCAAGAGAGTGAGCTCAGCACTACAATTAGCCTCAACTTGCAGAACCACAAGATGGTCCGACAGTGCCAGAGAGGAGAAAAGTCAGGCCCGGCCGTCAAGTTGACTTGCAGCTTGAACCCTGCTCCAGCCCTTGACTACTTGGGGGGTCCCTAGTGAGTTACTGAGCTGCTCAGAGGCTGGTTTCCTAATTTATAAAATGGGGAGTGGCAATCTCACCAAGCACTTTTGAGAATCCTGAGAAAAATGGGTCCTGGTACATTGCCGTGTCCAGGCTTGGGACACTATTTCCTGGCACTGGGAGGAGGGTGCCTGAAGCCTGGACAGTCCCAGGGTCCTCACTCAGCCTGAGGGGCCTGTCCAGCTACAGCTACCTCTTCTTGTTCTTCTGGCCTCCACTCCTCCCCTAAGACAACCCGTTCTCACCCTGCCAGCTAAGAATCCTCCCAGCACGCAACACAGAGCCTGGCACAAAGGAGACATACAGAAGTACTCACTGAACATGTGTACAGATATGAAGATTCTGTAATTCTAAGACTGTGAATTCTAGGATTCCATGGCTCAGCAATTCAAGAATCTTAAACTGCTATTATTTTTAACCCAGGGTCCCAATCTCCCACAAAGGCCAGACAGGGAACATGTGTGAGTGGCCCAAGCCAGATGTAAGTGTAAACACATACACCATGTGAATAGGACAAGCTGGGAGGGTCTGGGGGGGCCCAACTCCAATCACATCTATGGCCCGTTCCAAGCCCAATGTAGCCAAATCTCCCGAGTTTTCAGAACATAACAGCTAGATTTTTTTTTGTCTTTTCATTTTTTTCTTTCCTTTTATTTAATTGTTGTTGTTGAATACCTTCATTTTTAAAAACTGGCATATTTTTTAAAGATTTACTTATTTTAGAGAGAGTGTGTGTGGGTGAGCAGGGGGAAGAGCAGAGGGACAGGAAGAGAGTGAATCTCAAACAGACTCTCCCTGAGCACAAAGCCTAACACGGGGCTCAGTCTCACGACCCAGAGATCTCGACCTGAGCCTAAATCAAGAGTCCGACACTTAACCAACTGAGTCACCCAGGCACCCCCCAAACTGCCATATTTTTAAAACTAATAGTACGGGAAACTAGATGTGGGATTTATGGAAACTCTCTGGACCATCTTTGCAATTTTCTGCAGATCTAAATCTCTTTTAAAATAAAATTTTTTTCGTTAAAGGAAAAAACCCACTAGGGCCAAAAGAAATAGATGGGAGTTCAATCATCCTGATGGGTAGCTATTTGCAAACTCCGTTCTCAATCCCACAGACACTAAGGCTTCGTACACAGCTAATGCCCAGGGTCTGCTCACCAGCAACCTCACACTTCCTGGTCTGGCTGGGAGGGAGGGGCCCACACCCAGGGGCAGAGCTGGAAGGACAGAAGGGGAAAGCTGAGGAGAGCAGAAATGTCGTGGTGTGCAGCAGGGCAGTTCTGGGCAGAAACGCTAGGTTTACAGGACCACACACTAGGAGAAACAGGAGCTCTGGTGCACTACAGGTGGGAATGTAAATTGTGTCAGCCATCACTGGAAACAGGATGGAGGGGCATCTGGGTGGCTCAGCTGGCTAAGCATGCAACTTTGAGTTTTGGCTCAGGTCATGATCTCAGGGTCATGAGATGGAGCCATGCCTGGGGCTCCATGCTCAGCAGGGAGTCTGTTTCTCTCCCTCCCTCTCCGCTGCCCCTCCCCCCACCCATACTCTCTCTTTCTAAAATAAGTAAATAAATCTTTAAAGAAAAAAAGAAAACAGGATGGTGTTTTCTCAACAACTTAAAAATGGAGCTACCCTATGATCCAGCCATCCTACCTCTAGGTGTACATCTGAAGGAAATAAAATCACTATCTTCAAGAGCTATCTGTACCCCTGTGTTCACAGCAACATTTTTCACAAGAGCCAAGACACAAAAACCACCTTAGTGTCCATGGGTGGATGAATGGATAAAGAAAATGCAGCATATATATGTCACATGATATATAATGAATATTATTCAGCTATAAAATTTTTAAGAAAGGAAATCCTGCCATTTGCAACAATATGGATGGACCTTGAGGACATTGTGCTAAGTGAAATAAGTCAGACAAATACTGTATGATCTCATTCATGTGTAGAATCTAAAAACAAACAAACAAAAAAAAACACCTGAACTCATCGAAACAGCAGAATTATGGCTGCCAGGGGTTGAGGGTGCAGGAATAAGGAGATGTTGGTCAATGTGTACAGACTTCTACTTAGAAGATGAGTAAGTTCTGGGGACCTAATGTACCACCTGGTGACTATAGTTAATTATATACCTGAAAGCTGGGAGGAGAATAGATCTTAAATATTCTCACTGCACAGGCAAAAAGCAAACAAACAACCGTGTAATTGTGTGAGGTGAGAGATGTGCTAACTAACCCTATTGTGGTAAACATTTTGAAATATATATGGTGGATCAAATCATCACATTGTACAGCTTAAGCTTAAAGGGTGTTGTATGTCAATCACATGTCAATAATGCGGGGGGGGGGGCAGAAGGTTGAGGCCTATCGGGCATCCACGTGGAGAAATACAGTCGCCAGTTGGTGTATGAGCCATTTTCAGGGGAGGGGGCCATTTTGGGGAATCATCAGTGTGTAGGTGGTATTTCTACAGGACTGGATGGTCTCCCTTTGAGGAAAATATCGATGGAGAGGAGAGGGTAAAGAATAGCCCTGGGCTCTCCATTATTGAGAGAACAGGAAGGTGGGAAGGATCCAGCTGAGGAGACTAAGAAGGACCAGCCCAAGGGGTAGGGGGAAGCCCAGGGTGTGTGCCCTGGACCCTGGCGGGGGCGGAATAGATTTTGTCATCTTGGGACACTCTTTTATCAGATGAGCACTAATTCTGAGGGGATTCTCTGACTCCAGCAGGTGAGACCAATGATTAGGGTCTTGAGCTTTAGAATCAGAC
This sequence comes from Taxidea taxus jeffersonii, assembly GCA_003697995.1. Classification (NCBI taxonomy): domain Eukaryota; kingdom Metazoa; phylum Chordata; class Mammalia; order Carnivora; family Mustelidae; genus Taxidea; species Taxidea taxus. The sequence continues at coordinate 69,307 of RCUC01160916.1, forward strand.
ATGTCCTGACTCTGCCCCTTTCACCAGCTGTGTGACTTCAGGAAAACCACTTCCCTCTTCAGAGCTGTTTCCCGATCTGTGAGGCAATAATCCCTTTGCCTCACCTCACGAGCCCCCGGAATCTACCTGGTCCCCATCACATCGGGACAGAGGGCACACGGCATCTCTGACTCCAGCCCTGCTGACAGCTAGCTGCCCTCCCTCAGGACACTACCCACATTACCAACAGCTCAGCTCTGAGGCTTCTCTGCTTCTCTGTTCCAGGCCTGCCTTCCCTTCGGGAGTTTGGTTCTGCCCCCTTGGTTGCAGGTTCTTGTAGGCAGAACCTTTTACTGCAAGGAGCAGAACACAAGTAGTTAAAGGAATGGTATAATGATTGTTGGCCCACATAACTGGGAAATCAAATGGGTGGACCTGGTTTCAGGGATGGGGAGGCGGGGGGCGGGGGGCAGAGGCTCAAACCATCATCCCAGGGCTCTATCTTCTTCCTGCCTTCTCTCAGTTCTGCATGCCTCTGTCAACACCTTTCACAGACTGGCTTTCTCCTTACTGTGGGGAAGATGGCCACCAGCAACTCCAGATCCTTATAGCTTTCAATCCCAGAGAAAGAAGGTCTATCTCTCTCCCAGGGTCCATATGTCCCATCATAAGATTGTGTTAACCAAAGGGGTGTGTCTGGAGAAACACCTCAGAAGTCCCCTAGATGACCTGATGCTCCCTTTACCTTATAGGCCCCTGGGAGAACAAGGATCTGTCTCCCTGGTGTGGCCGTAGCCCCATGCAGAACGTGAGAGTGGGATCCATGAGGTCAGCAAGAGCAGAGTGGGGCTTGATCAAAAGGCTTAGAAGACACACTGAGTGGAAAACTCCAGGAACCATAAGAGATGGGAAGACTGCGAAGACTGAACCCCTTATCACAGTCTCCACTGTCCCCACCCTCCCCAAGGCCCTGTTAGAACCGATGCCCCCAGGTGCTCTCCAAGGCTCTGGGCTGCCTCCTGCAACTGGGGGCAGAATGAATAAACAACGCGAGGACGGATGCCTTAGAATACCCCAACTTCTCTCATCAAGGAAGCAGATCGCAAGAGGAACCAATCAGCAGGACCTCCACTCAGCTGAACCAATCAGCAGGGATCCTCAGTCAGCAGGACCAATTAGATGAATTCATCTGTTCGGCCAATCACGTTGAGCGCTGTCATGGGCTCCTATTAAGAAGCAAGTGGGCTGGCCTTGGTGGTGCCTCCATGTTCCCAAACAAAGACCTAGGACTTCCGGGGATCTCCCCACCTCTCCCCGTAGAGGGCACATCCTACCCTCCCCAGGAAGGACGAAAAGCTCTCCCACTGGGTGGCAGCCTTTAGAGGCATGGAGGGAGGGATACTCTTGCCTGACACTCAGTGGCGTGTAGATACCCTGGCGTGTGGATACTCCAGGCTCCTGAAGATGTCAAAACGTTATGATCTTCCTGGAAGAAGTGATGAATGGAACCAGGTGGAAGTAGATGTAAACCTGACTGGAGAGATGGGCTGCTAAATATGTTGCCATGGTGACCACATCCCAGCTGACTTCCCCACTCGCCAAGGGGGACATCACCCATTGGAGAAGAAGGTGCCTGTCACGTCCTCCTGGGGGGCCCACTCCCCAGTCTCAGTCTCATTCAGGACTGAGGACCTCCAGCTTTGTTCATCCATTCCCTCACTCAGCCCATATATTTACCCAGCATCTGTTCTGCTTTGAATACCAGGGACTGTTCCCTGTCCTCAGAGAGCTTATAGTCAAGGGGAGGAAGGAGACCTAAAGAAACAATTGAATATAAAGCCGGGATGCTTACTGTGAAATGAAAGAATGAGAAAACATGAAGGAGGAGGAAAAAAGAGGACATGATTTGGGTGTCCAGGGAGGTTCCCCTGAGGAGCCATTTGAACTAAGACCAGAAGCATCAGGAGCCAGGCAGGCAAAAAGGAAGGAGAAGAGCTTTCTCAGTGCAGAGGAAACTGAGGCAAGAAGGAGACTGGAGCATCCCAGGAGCAGAGGCTACTAACATGGCTGGAGGGAAGCTGGAAAAGGACAGGGACCCAGTCAAGAGGGACTCCGCAGCTGTGCCAATGTCTAGTGGCTTATCCCAGGGCAGTAGGGACCATAGGAGAGATTTAAGTGGGTGTGATGCCACTGGCAAGTTTTTAAAGCCCTTTTGTCTGCACTGTGGGGAGTGGACTGGGGGAGGGGCAGGAGGGGAGAAGAATGTTCTAGGAAGGAGGAGCAGCTCAAAGGTGGGTCAGACCTGAAGGAAGAGACATGTTTTAGGAACTGCCAGAAACTGGTGGCAGGCAGCATGGAGGGACAGAGAGATGCTAGAGATGAGGGTGGGGATTTGGGACATTATGGCCCCAGCTCTGCCCTTCCCAGCTGTGTGCCCTCGGGTGAGCTCCTGAACCTCTCTGAACCTCGGAGCCCCAGAGAAGGGAAGTGACTGTCCCAAGTGTGACAGGTGGTGGCGGCAGACAGCATCTGGGAGACTAAGAGCTCAGGATGGTAGGTATTAGGGTTGGCACTCTGGAGCCCCATGGACATGGATTCAAATCCCATCTCCCACTCACCAGCTGGGTGCCTTGGTCGGGCTGCCTAACCTTGCTGGGGCTCCCGTCACCTCATCTGTAATACAGGGTTGTCCTCACACTGCCTCCCTCCTGGGGTCACTGTGAGAGCTGCAGCAGGAGGTGGTTTCTGGCACCTTCATTTCATGCTTGGTAAATGGTGATTGTGTCACTGGAATCTGGGACTTTCCCAGTCAGTCAGTGGGTTCAGATGGCCTTAGTGGCCATCCCAGTGCAGAGCCTGGGACTCTGGCCAAAAAGAAGAGCATTAGAGCAAGACAATGAGGCACTCCCTGGAGAGAATCACTACCCCTCTACCCCTTCTTTGCCCAACTCACAAAGCAACAACCACAGTGACCTCACACAAGCTATGCATATCCCAGCCTCAGGCCCTTTGCACTTGCTGTTCCCTCTGCTCCTGCTTCTCTCTGCTTTAACTAGCTTCTTACCTTCATTTCATTCAGGTCTCAGCTTAGACATCCTCCCAGTATTACCCACCCCAGCCTATCACTCTATGACCCCTTGAATTTGACCCCCCCCCGATTTCATGTGTTGAAACCCTAACCGCCAGTACCTTAGAATTTGACTATATTTGGAGAAAGGGTCTCCAAGAGGTAAGAAAATTAAAACAAGGCTGTTAAGTGTCCCTAACCCAATTTGACCAGAGTCCTTTTAAGAAGAGGAGATTAGGACACAGAGAGACACCAAGGTATGTACATACAGAGAAAAGCCCTTTGAGGACACAGCAAGAGGGTGGTCCTCTACAAGGCAAGGAGAGAGGCTTCAAAGAAACCAAATCTGCCAGCACTTCGATCTTAGATTTCTAGCCTCCAGAATGGTGAGAAAAATTTCTGTTGCTTAAGCCCCCACTGTGGTATTACATTATGGCAGCCTGAGCAAACTAATACACCCACTGATCCTCCTTTATTTTTCTCTCTAACACTTATCAGCCCGGACATGATTTGCCTATGCATTGGTTTATTGTCTGTCTCCTCCCCACCCCATACACTATAACAAGAGCTCACAAAGCCACAACTTACCCTGTTCTGTCCCCTCTCGCATCCCCAGACCACAGGACAGCACATGGTACACAGCAGATCCTCAGCAAATAAAAAAAATTGGAGCCAGATATCCCTGGGCACCAAGGATCTCATCTGTAAAACGGACCTAATAATCATGCCAGACTCAGAAGGCATGTGAGGCTATGGTGAATAGGTGTAAGCAAATCGCCTAGCACCATGCCTAGCACATAATGTACACTTCAGAAATAAGACCTGTAATTATTGTTGTTGCTATCTTTACAGTAGTGAGGTTGATCATTCATTCATTCATTCATTCCCTCCACAAACACACACTGATAACTCTTCAGCTGCCAGGTGCTGAGGAGACAGAAAATCAGACTTGGCTTTTGACCTAGAGATGTTCAAGGTTTAGAGGGGAGACAGACCAGGGGATCAGTATATAAGGGTCACAGGTTTCACAGAAAAAGGGATGTTGCCTTGTGTGTACCTGACTAATACCCACCCACACTCACTCTGTGCGACTGGTGCGGAGCTAAGGAGTTTGGATCATGACTTAAGGTACCTGTAACTCCTGGGAAGGGTTTCTCAGGTGAAGGGTGTGTAGGGAGACCCAACCAGTTTTGTGCTACTAAGGATCACTCTGGGGCAGAGTGGTGAGTGGGCTGGAAGGGACAGGCTAGAGAATAGAGAGGCTGTTGGTGCATAAAGCTGGGGCACTGGGGGGCTCAACTAGAGGACCAGGGCAGGACCCAGTGGTCAGGACGGGCCCCAAGTCAGCTTAGAAGAAGCAGCCAGGTCCATGGGCTTGACATAGAAATGTATGAGCTTCGCAGTGGGTTTCCGCTGCCAGGCAGAGCAGGGCTGATGGGTAGGGCTTGGTGACTGTGGGGTCAGAGAGCTGAGGAGGGTCAATCAAGGCATCATTTTCACAATTCACAAAGATGTCAGGAAGGAACTTTCTGTAATCAGAACCAGGACAGAAAACCTGACAGGACTAGGGAAGTTTCCTCCTACCTGAAAGCCAAAGGGAAACACATTTGTTTCCATGACACACTTATGTTTTCAGGAGACCACGTGATTGTTTTTGCACTGGAAAGCTGTGAATGGAAAATTCCACCTGCCGTTCCTCCTCCAGGGGCTAAACAATAGAGGAAGTTTCTGTCCGCAGCTTACTGGTGCCTGAAATTCTATCATTGGAGCTTCATTCCTATGGCTTGAGGCATTGTCCTTTATTAAAATGCAAACTGCATGGAAGTCATGTCTTCAAAACAGACTTATTTTCATTAATTCAACAAATATTTATTGACTTCTTGGTCTAAACTAACAGTACCTAGAGGCTGGAAATAAAGAGATTAATTAAGACTTGTCCAGTTTTTTACCTTTGTTAAAAAATGATTATAAAAATACATAGGACTGTTAAAAAATGATTATAAATAAGACAACTTAGGTGATACAAACTTTATTTAACACTTCATAAAGCAGGCAGTCCCTGTTCCCAAGGGCCAAAGAACTGCAAAATAGAGCAGAAGGCAAGAAGCTTTTATAGGACCAAGAATAAGGAATAAGAAAAAGAAAAAAATAGGAAATGAATAAGGAAGAAGAAAATGAATGTAGAGCCCAGAGATGGTGGCATTTGAGGCTGGGCTGACTGAACATACTGCATTTCCGGTCAAGGAAACACTTAGAGGCACATGACATTTTTCTGAGTTTCTGTTTGCTGACCTGGCACCCTGGTCTGGAACAGCTCCATCTTGGACCTGGAAATTTATTTCAGTACCTTCAAGGAACTGGCAGACTCTGTGTATGGGGGCTGGGGTGGAGGATAATGGGAACCCTGACCTAATGGGGCGGTGAATGATGGCGGTGGGGGCCTCCAGCAGAAGTGACCCATTTCATAGTTACAGAATGTAGAGCTTGAGCTGCCATCTGCTGGATGAAGGGTGGGTGGGAGGCAGTTGAGAATCCCAGCGGGAGGGCCCAGCCAGGGCAAATGAATGGGGTCATGGGCCAGGAAGGTGGGGTACGGGGGCTACATGCCATTCATCCGGCTTGGATATAAGGTAGGACGTGGCAGGTGGGACCAGAGTGGCAGGGAGGGCTTCTCAGTGACTGGATGCTACTCATCATCTCAGGCGGTGGCCTCTATCCTGGCGCTGTGTTGCTGCCCCAGGTTCTTCCTCACCTCCTCCCACCAAGCCCACCAGACTCTCCTTTGCGGAACTGCCTTGTGACCGCTCAGTCACTTGGTCTGAATGACCCACCCCCAGCTCCAGAGGTAGGCCTGATTGGTTTAAGTAGTCAGCCTGCTCCCATCCTGCTGGTATCTGATTGGTTTAGGAAAGGGCACGTGGTCCAGTTCAGGCCAATGAAAGACCACATGTTTGCAGGAGTTCTGGGAAAGGGATCCGCCCCTCTCCTTCAAGAGAGCTTCCGGATCCACCTGCTCTCTTCTTCCGGCTCCATAGAGGGAGGTGTTGGAGGCCAGGGGTGAAGATGACATGGGAGGAGGGCAGAGAGGAGAGAATGTCAGAGAAATGGGTTCTAGGTAGACCCACCCCTGCTGTCTTCAGCTGAGCCAGCAAATTCCTATTTGCTCAGCCCATTTGTTGTTAGTTTCGAGTGAGAAGTTCCTCACTGGTGCAGGGCATTTCTGGGGACAGTCCTGAGTGGAGCTGGAAAAGGAGCAGCCTGTGGGTGCCTGGATGGGGATGGGGCGGGGTTGGCCAAATCCCTTTCCTCTGGATTCCACCTCCATGTACAGTTCTTACCACAAGGGAAGATCTTTCCGCAGGAAACGTCTCCTGACCTCTAACACTGGCGTGACACCTGCATGCAAGTCCTGGGTGGAGAGCCTGGCATTAGGGGTCCCGGGCTCTATCCTACCCAGCCCCCAGCTGACTGAAGAGCCCAGTGGAACCACACACCCTTTCTGGGCCTCCACTTGTGATCCATCCACCAGCCTCCAGACTGAGCTCCCCAAGGGCAGGGGTGACGACAACGTTGGCCCTGCAGCCCCAAAACCCAGGACAGGCCTGGCACAGAATGGGTGTCAGTAAGGCTGCTGACCAATCAGTGCAGGAACTGTACCTTCCTGCACTAACCTCCTGTGGTCAGGACCATGTGTGATGCTGACAGGGACCAGCTGCTGTTCCTCTGTCCACCCCGAGAGAGCCTCCTGAAGACCCCAGCCCCAAGTTAGAACAGCAGGAAGAGATTTAGCACTCGGGGTGCAAAGTGGAGACCTCAGCTCACACAGAATCTCTAGAGCTGTTAAAGGCTCACTGAATCACAGTTATACTGCAGGGTAAGAAAAAAAAAAGTCCCCCCAAAGCTCAACTCTTTACTTTCCAGCTGCAGCTGATCTGGACAGCCATGCTGTCCTCAGTCTGCTCATCACAAGCAATGATGAAGAGCCAATTCCTGGAGATAAGACTCAAAGAATAAAATAAATCAATGGGGGCCAGCCCAGGTTTATTCCTTAAAAATAGCAAAGCCACTGCCCTACTACGCTGGCTGGCATGGGCTGCATCTCAAAGTGCAGGACACATGTCTGCATTTGCAGGCAGGATCAGGGAAGGCAGTGGCAGAGGGACTCATCTTCTCCTATGGAGGTAAGATACAACCTGAAGGCTCTGAAGGGTGAATCAAGGGTTCAAGAAGATCTTATGTATGTGTGGGATGTGTGTATGTGGTGTGTAGTTCTTGTGTGAGATATAAGAGTGGGTCAGTGGTGAAAGGAGGAAAGGAAAAGGAGGAAATTGTGGATGATTGTATGAATTCCAAACTAAAGATGTGAATTTCACCCTGTGGGCAGTGTGCTCCAACACACACACACACACACACACACACACACACACACACACACACATACCAAAGGAACCCGGCAGTGTGCCCAGCAGTACAAGAAGCCATATGATAGACATAGAGTATCCTTCCGCTGTGTCAATTTTACCCCAAAACCATGGAAAATGTCCATTATTTTGAATTTTATCCTGAAACACTCATGGATGTGTGATAGAAGGCAAAATATGCTTGGATTTGAAATATTAAATTGGATAATTCAAAGAACCTGTGAACTGTGGCCAGGGTCTAGGTGAAGCACTGTCTGGATGCAGGTCTTAAGGTAACTTGGGTATCCGCATGTTCTGACGCCGTTAACAGGAAGTTCCCTGTTCCTCCTTTTTTTAAAAAAATTTTTATTTAAATTCAATTTAGTTAACATATATTATATTATTAGTTTCAATGGTAGAATTTAGTGATTTATCAGTTGCATATAATAACCAGTGTTCATTACATCAAGTGCCCTCCTTAATGCCCATCACTCAATTACCCCATCCCCCCACCGACCTCCCTGCCAGCAACCTTCAGTTTGTTTCCTAGAGTTAAGAGTCTCTTATGGTTTGCCTCCTTCTCAGTTTTAATCTTATTTTATTTTTCCTTCCCTTCCTAAACTTGTCAAAATCAAACTTGTCCCTCAAGAGTGGAAGCGCTCCGTCCATGGTGCTGAAACAGGATAAAAACCATCTCAATAGGTGAGTTCAGATTTTAATGTTTCTATATTGTCTCCATCTCTTGGAAGGTTATGAAAGATGTAGGCTCAGAGAAGAAGCTAAACACCCCCAAAGAGCCAGGACAAATATTCGTTATTATTTCCTCTTCAGTTCAGGAGACAGAACCTCAGGGCAAGATAGGGCTAGAGGGTATCAAGGGATGCTGGAGGAACAAGATTACAATTACTATGTATGACATTCACAGGTTCCAGAAAAAGCATTTTCTTGAGTTTGGAGACTTTTTCTGCTTCTTAAATACCATTCAGGGTTCTTGGAGAAGGAAAACAGCCTCAAAAGCCTCCCTTCATGGGCACTTGGCTGGCTCAGTCAGTTAAGCATCTGCTTTCAGCTCAGGTCATGATCCCAGGGTCCTCGGATCAAGTCCCACATCAGGCTCCCTCCTCAGCAGGGAGCCTGCTTCTTCCTCTACCCCTCCCCCCACTTGTGTGTGCTCTTTCTCACTCTCTCTTGCTCTCAAAAGTGAATAAATATAATCTTTTTTTAAAAAGCCTCCCTTCTTGAGTGTGTGTGTGTGTGTGTGTGTGTGTGTGGCTATGCATGCAGTAGATTCTGTGGATGATAATACATCTCTCATATTTAAAAAATTACCATCTCATAACTCAATTACTCAAGAGGGGAAATCTAGGACAAATATTTAGCTGGCATTTTATCCCAGTTCAAAAATGTGTGCATCCTAAGTTGTTTCATCTCCGCCCACAGCTCTGTGGTCATAGCCACATGGGCAAATCTGCTAAGAAGAGAAAGCTCTGGCATTCCAGAGAAAGTGGAGAGGCTGTGCCCCTACTGAGGCTTGCTGGGGGGAAAGCCTGCAAGGATCTCATAATCCCAGAGAGCTGGAAAGCCAATAGCTTGGCACATCCATCCATCTGGCCTTGCAGACATGGTCCGTGGTTATACTTCCTGTCCAGCCCCTTAGGGCTACAGGGAAAGTTTCCTCATCCCCATCACAAAACTCTTCAGTTTATGGCTGCTCTGTCTCCTAATCATGTTGGGCCAGAAAGGTCTGGTAAGGTCTAGTCTGAAGACATTGTGTTGGCCAACTTTGATGACTGGTCAGAGCCCCAGCTTTAGACAGCTGGGTTAGTCTGGGCTCCACTCACCCTCTGAGGGATTTGGGAGATGTTATTTCACCTGCTGTGCCCCATTTGATATCAGTTGACAACCCCAGTGAGTGTCCCAGTGTGGCTGCACACAGTCAGTGCCCCATCACTCCCTCTCCCATCTCTCTAATGTCATACCCATTGCTTATACACACAACAGTCATTTGATCATGGTTCTCCATTGACATTTCTTTACAGTTGATCTAATGACATGACGTTCGCCTTATTATTTTTTTTAAGTAAGTCCCTCACCCACCATGGAGCTCAAAGTGAGGGGCTCCTGGGTGGCTCAGTTGGTTAAGTAACTGCCCTTGGCTCAGGTCATGATCCTGGAATCCTGGGATCAAGTCCTGCATCGGGTTCCCAGCTCCATGGGAGGTCTGCCTCTCCGTCTGACCTTCTCCCCTCTCATGTTCTCTCTCACTGTCTCTCTCCCAAATAAATAAATAAAATCTTTTTTAAAAAGAATATTTTTTAAAAGTGAGGCTTGAACACATGACCCTGAATCAAGACCTATACTGAAATCAAGAGTAGGGTGCTTTACCAACAGAGCCACCCAGGTACCCCTGAAGTATGCCTTATTATTATAATCAGTTTAGCCACCATTAGCACATGAATTGTCCTCACTAACATAATTGCTATTAGCCAGATGAGGATAATCTCTACTACCATCAACATAATAGAAGTTTGTTGACCGTGTTCCTTTGTGTGATCTAAGTTTCCATGCCTCTCCAGGCTTCTCTCAACTTGGACAAACCCACCTTCTCTTCTGCATGAACAAGCCCACTTGTCTTCCTGCATCCTGTCAGTGGGAGGGATTCTCCAGCCCCTCCCTGAAGAACACAATAATTTACAGATTTACAGCTACTTGCCCTGCTTTGCTACCACTCTAACTACTTCGTATTGAGAACTTACTCTGGGCCAAGCATGGTACTAAACATTTGGACAAGATTATCCCTAAGAAGGAGACACTATTCTCATCCCCATTTTTAACATGCAGAAAATTGAAGTTTTGAATAGTTGACTGAGTGGCCCAAAGTCCCCTTCCCATGCCTGAAATGAGTGGTGGAGCCAGCCTTTGAGCTCAGGTCTTTCTAGAGCCCACACTTTCTGCTTGCATTTTGTGTCATGGAATGAAGATAGCCATCCTCTTCAGATGTTTCTTCTCCTCTTCTTTTTCCTCTTCTTTGTTTTCTTCCCCTTCCCCTCACCCTTCTTTTCTTCCTCTTCATCCCCCTGTAAGTCCCCTCTTTCTCCCCTTCCTCTTACCCACAGCCTAGCTCTGCCAAAATCCCTTTGGACAGGCAGCCTGAGATCTGACATTTCATATCACTTTCTGGGACTAAAAGGGAGATATGGTTTCAAAGACACTCTCCTTTATGGGGAGTAAGTTCAGGGTCTCTAGACTTAGACCTACTCTGAGACACCCCCCCCCAGCTCCAAAGTCAGTTGGCTAGGAGATGGCACAGGTTTTCCCTTCATTCAGATGTTCACATAGGGTAACCCTGAACCTCCCCTCGCTGCAGACATGTGAGTGATGACAACACAGTTTGCAGGTGACTTTGACACAGCTGTATCAAGGAGCATCTTCTGGGCTTCATGTTACCCTCAGGGCATCCTGAGAAGGAGAGCATTAGCCTCCTTGAATAGGGAGACAGGCTAAGAGTGATTTTTGAAGCCAAAGGACTCTAGACCCTTCAGCTTCTCCTTGACAGATAAAGAAGCTGAAACCAAGAGAGCAGTGACCAGTGAATGTGGGGCAGGACCAGCCCCCAATCCCAGGTCCCCTTGTTCCCAGGCTGCTGCTGACACCGAATGGTGGGCACAACCTATGAGTCAGTCTGGGATATTGGTTATTTTTTGTTTGGTTTTGCCTTTAGCTTCAGCACAGTTCCCAGCCTGCGTGTTCTTCAGAGAGTTTGGAGGGGGGGAACAGATCTGTCTGGATTCTGATCCAGCTCCGCCACAGCCTCAGGCTGTGTGACCTTGGGCAGCCCCTCCTTGGCCCACACAGGCCTTGGCCTTCTCATCCCTGAAACCTCTCACAGAACCAGGGAACTGAGTTTTCATTGCTGGCATTCTGGATGTGCCCTGAGCATCCCGTTCCCCCAGGGCTTTCAAAGCTGGATACAGTCGACGCGACTGCTTGGCTTGAGAGCAACTGCTTCACTTCCCTGGCCGTGATTTTAATTCCTCCTGCCGGAAACTTGGCTCCATGAACTTGGGCTGAATAAGTTGATTTGTAGAAATTACCATTTCCTGGGGCTGCTCACATCGGAAGCAGCAGGTGGGTGTTCCATGTGCTTCTGAATGAGCCCTGGAGTCCAGCTGGGACAAATCTATCCCTCCAAAGTGACATCAGCTGGAAGGTGCCATTGAATTATGTCACATGACAATAGCATTTCACTGGGTTCTGGTAACCTTTATTTAACTGGAGGCGGGATCTCCCCTCCAGAGGCCCGCTTCCCTGTCTGGGGACTTTTCCTGGCAGGAGGGGTCCCAGGAGCCCACTGTCTTAGAGAGGACAGAATGGGTGAGGACAGCAGAATGAGGAGCCTCGGAGCCACAGCAGGGAGCAGGGATTGGCCCCCTGATGGGAGAGGAGAGGCTGACTGAGAGGGCCACACTGATGGGAAGACTGGTTTTGCTGGGCCTGTCACCCAATGTAGACGCCCTGGAGAGTGCTTGCTGTTCATCCATCCACTTTCTCACACACTCACTCAACAAACACTTGTTGGCCAGGTATGGGCCCAGGAATGTGCCAGGTGAAGGGGATACAGAGGTGAATAAGACCTGGATTTTACCTTAAAGGGATTCAGTCCGACACAAAAGACAGATTCTGACTCAAGAATTACACTGATAGGGCACCTGGGTGGCTCAGTGGGTTAAGCCTCTGCCTTCAGCTTAGGTCATGATCTCAGGGTTCTGGGATTGAGTCCTACATCGGGCTCTCTGCTCGGCAGGGAGCCTGCTTCCTCCTCTCCTCTCTCTGCCTTCCTCTCCTCCTACTTGTGACCTCTCTCTGTCAAATAAATAAATACAGTCTTTGGGGGGGTTACAATAATAGACACCAGGGTGCAGGAGGAAAGAGCATGAACTCCCTCTGGGTAGGTATGGGGTAGGTGGGACAGGTTTGGGGCTCACGGGAAGGGTGTGTGGGGCAGGTGGGGTAGGTGAAGCAGGTATGGGGCAGATGGGAAAAATGTGGACAGGTAGGACAGTCATATACCTGAGGGTGGGTGCCCAAAGACAGACCCTGAGATGAGGGCTCTGATGCCTATAGTTTATCTGGGAGGTGAGCCCAAGTGAGAGCATGGAGAGACTGAGCAGGGAAGAAAGAAAAACCAACAGCACATGGGTCAATGAGCGAGTCACAGCAATGGGCACCTGGGACTCAGTCCTGCTGGGGATGCTCCAAGGACCATGTGGAAGATGATTCAGAACCATCCTCCTGGATGAGGGGAAATGGCATTTATCCCAAGTCAGGGCATTAACTCCTCCTGTCCCCTGTACTTCTAGGTGGGACCTACTACACACACCTGTCACACAGAAAAGCGAGTTCTCCAGGCGGTACAGAAAGAAGAAAAGAAATGCAGGCATTTGAAGAGGGGAGCAGTCAGCATGCCCTGAGTCTTCTGTAGTTATAGGAAAACTCAGAAGGTTGAGGGCCAATGGGGTAGGACATTAAAGCATCTGCTGTGGCATCTTAGAGAAGTTGACATTTGAGCTGAGTTGAAGAGTGAGTAGGAGTTTTCTAGCTGGAGTGGGCATGGGGAGAGGCTAATCCAGGTAGCTGGAACAGTATGTGGATGGGAGGGGAAGAAAGGAAAGTGGCTCCATGGGCCCAAGGATTTTGAGAAAAGAACTTATTTTAGAATTAATTAGGGGGGAAGATTTGACAGCCTTTATGCAAGGAAACCTTAGGTGGTGGAGTTGGGGGAGCTGACAAGGGGAAGAGAGATTGAGAGAGAGTAAGAAAGAGAGAGTACTCATTAGGGACAACCCCCTGCACAGGCAGAAAGGAATGGATCCAGAGGACAGGAAGAACTTGGCCTTCCACAGGAGAGAAGAATTCTGTTCCTGAGCTGGTTGACAATAGGTTTAACTGTGGGAGAAAATGGAGTACTCAGGGAAGTCAGTTACCTACTGAGAATAAAGGAGTTGATGGCTGGTGGCAGAGGGTTTGGGGAGGATGGAGGACTTGGTGAGGGAAGAGGGAGCAGACTGCAGGAAGGTCAGAGGAAGGACAGATGATGGTGGAGCCAGCTTATGTTGGCGCTTACTACTTGGCAGTGTTGCTAGGACTCACTGAGCGTGGTGTTCCCAGCGGCTTCCCAACAGCTCAGAGCAGGAGTTGGGAAAGCAGATGGTTGCATTGGGAAATGGCGGAGTTTGGCAGGGCAGGGTCCTGGGATCGAGTCCTTCAGGAAGCCTCACTGGCTTCCTCTCTTCCTACCCTTGCACCAGGAAGAAGAATGAGTGAAGGTAAGAGTTGAAAAGACCCCAGCTCAGAGTAAAAGACCTGGGCTGTCATCCAAGCTCTGCTGCTCATGTTCTGTGTAACCTTGGGCAAGTCACTTCCCCTCTCTAAACCTATTAATTTAGGACTGCTCAACCTCAGCACCACTGATATCTGGAGCTAGATAATTTCCTATTGTGGGGAGCTGTCCTGTGCAGTATGGGATTTCCAGCAGCAGCCCTGGCTTCTCCCGACTCAATGCCAGTAGCACACAGATACACTCATTATGACAACCAAATGACCCCTGAGAAGCAAAATTGTTCCAAGTCAAGAACCACCATATTTATTGGAATAATAATAAGAAGAAGACCTATCCAGCCAACCCAGGAAGAGAAAGGGGTCTCATGAGCAGCACATAAAAGAATGAGAACAAAGGCAGAAGAGGGACCTTTGACAGCTGATTAGAGCAGCTTGGATATGAGTAGTTATTTATCACAGCTTCTCTTCCATTTTCCCATCTGTAAAATACAAAGATCAGTGGCTGAGCTGGGTCTACAATCCAGGCACTCTGCTCCCAAGGTACAGGCTCTTTCCACTTTACAAGCCTTGTGAAATCCCAGCTTTTTGCCCAATCTCTTGAGAAGATGCCACATCCTTGTCTTTGCACAGTAACTGGCTTGTCCCCAAGATGGCTCTGAAAGAGCCGAGGTGAGGAGAAAGGTCAAAATGAGAAGAACAAGAGGGAGCCCAAATCCTCCAAGGACAGCGATGGAGGCTACCAAGGAGATGAGGCATCAGGAGGGAGAGTGCTGAGTCAGGGTCCGCTCAGGAAACAGAGAGCACACCAGTAAGTTGAACATGGAAAACTTCATATAAAGAAGTGATAATTAACAAAAGGAGGTTAATTACTAAAGGGAGTAAAAGAGGACTCTAGAAAACCTAGGAACAGCAAATGTAGAGGCAACTTACTACTCCTAGCCATGCCTGAGGTTGTAGGTGAAGAGGTCTGTGGTCTGTAAGAGTGGCCACTAGGTGAGGAGAGCATAGCCTGAGGGTACGGGAGCTGGTCCCTGATGGCTGCTGAGCAGAATGCCACTGGACAACTCCCACACCGAATAAAAGAAAACAGAAGGAGTTCCAACACCAGGGAGAAATGTGCCTCCCACTGCCATCATCTTGCATTAATCCCTCCAGTGCCCTCTATTGACAGATAATAACTTTGCACCAGCTGGTGAAGAAGAAATGTTTGTAGGGTCCTGCTCTAGTATCACTAGGCAGGGCAAAGAAGGGTAGACTCAGAGCTGAGAGACAATAAAGTACTAGTCGCCACAGTCCTTGCCTTTGGCTAATCAACTTCCACATACACCTTCTACACACTTTTGAACTTCCATTCACAACACAGCAACTCTGTTTCCACCTGACAAGACACAGTTGTCCTTTGTACAAATAAAGAAGCTCTTGCACTTGCCTCAAAACAAGATACATAGTTCCAACATCACTGTATCCACCACTGGCTATGGGAAAGACTCCTCAAATTCAGTACAGTCAGGCTATCTTGTTTCTAAAGTTAACCTCCGATAATCTGTATATAAATAATAATGGAAAGGAGAGAAATGAAAATGGTTAACATACAAATATAGATTTAAGAGCATAACAGAGAAAATATGCAAGCCTACAATAGTCCTCACTTCTGTAACTGGTCACAAAGGCATTGTTTCTATCTATGGCTTCCTTCTTCCACTCCCCATTCCACATTTCCCCCACTCTCAACCAGAGCTTCAGCTAGTTGGGTTTTTTTTTTTTTCTTTTTAACCAGGAGGAGTGAGCCAAACCTTTACTCCTGAATCACATGAGTCATAAACTATCCTGCTAAGTTGGGCTGCTGAAGTTTTCCACTAACCTTTACCCTTGAACATGGAATAACTTAGGGGTGCTCCAGAGAATCCTAAGTTCCAAACAAAGTCCTCTGGGCCCCCATTGTGTAGCAGCATCCTGATTTCCCCTTGGCAATCAGGATCAATCATTCCATCCAGTAGAGTAACCCTTTTTTCAGCTTCAATGTTTGTTCAATGACACAAGGGTCTTAAATGAGTAGATGGTAGTCTCATCCTTCCATTCATTGGAACCATCGTTGTGTCCTCTCATACACCCTCCTTGGGAAAAAAGGTCTCCAAGCCAGCAGAGTTCAAATTTGCTGAGACAAGAAGCAGAAATTGTGCAAGTGGATGATTAGAACAATAGTGAGAGGGGCTTGTGCCAGTTGTCATCTCTTGCTTTTCAGCTTCCAGTCCACCCTTTCAGCACTTGCTTGTGGTACTAGAACATTTTCCCCTTGCAAGCATCATGTTAATCTTTGTCAGCAGGTGGCACTGGTGGACACTCTATCTGATCCCAGCGTACTTTGCTTCCGTTTCCTGCAGCACTAGGTGTGCGCAGGGCACTGAATGAAGCACATTCCTAGTGATATCAGCTGTACCCCAGCAGCTGGCTTCCTGAAGGCAAGATTGTTGGGAGCCCTGGCTCATTTCCAAGCATCTTACCCATGATGTCTCCTATTCCCTGCCCTCCCCCAAACTTGGTGAGAAACTTTTTTTTAAATATTTTATTTATTTATTTGACACAGAGAGAGAGAGAGCACAAGCAAGCAGAGTAGAAGGCAGAGGGAGAGGGAGAAGCAGACTCCTCGATGAGCAAGGAGTGCAAGGCAGGGCTCGATCCCAGGACCCTGGGATCATGACCTGAGCCAAAGGCAGTCACTTAACCAACTGGCTTCCCAGAAAGTTCAACAGCAGCCCCCATGAGCCACTTCTGAATTTTATCAGCTCCTCAGCAGTTCTCTGTCCACTGACCTTGATCGTCTCTGGCCTGGACAACCTAGTGAAGTTTCCTGCCAGCCAATAGGCTTCACCCACACCCTCTCCAATATTCTGTATCTCAGCCATGGAGAGGATCTCCGCCTCCTTTCCATGTTTCATCTCTTGCATATTGTCCTTCAATTGATGGTATGCTTGAGAGTTATCTTTTATTCCCCTCTAGTAGATTTGATGTGGTTTCTGTCTCCTGATTGGACCATGACTGACACAGAACCACACCCATTTTCACACCTTGATTACTATACTGATGTATTCTAATAATGAGGGAAAGAGCACTGTACAATGGCATCTGAGTCAAAGCATATATGGCTACTATATGGGTTTGTCTTCCAACTGACACAGTAAGCCTTTCCACCTTAAAATAGCCATTCATTTCCAGATAATGAGTTATGTGGTAAAACCAGTTAATACCATAGCAATGATCCCATGGCTGCAATTGTTTTGTTATGAAATTAGTTCCTTGGGAAGAGGCCATTCTGAGTAGAATACCATAATGGTGGGCAAGGCGTTCTGTAAATACATGGATGGTGGTATGGACAAAACCATTACAGGTAGTAATTGCTAATCCAGACTCAGAAGATGATTCTATCCCATAAAGAGAGAATCTCTGCCCTGTGCATGATGGAAGAGATACAATGAAATCAACCTGCCACCAGGTAGATGTCTGGTCCAGCCAGGGCATGGAGCCATATTGTAGGCTTGTGTTGATCTTTTCCATCAGAAAACTGAGCACCCAGCGGTGGGGGTATACAAGGAAGCTCTTGGTAAGGGGAAATTCATGTTTGACACCATGAATATCCTCCATCTTTGCCACTATGGCCACTTTATTCATGGACCCATTGGATAAACACAGGGACAGCTAGATAAAGAGACTAACTGATAACCACAAAGCACATCATACTGTTCACCTGATTACTGCAAGCCTGCACTGCAGTTGATTCCCTTTAGTGAACATTCACATGGTATACAAATCGTCACAGTCTATGCCCATTCTGAAGAGTCCATCCACATACCTTTCCCCAGAATTCTTTGTCACCAATCTTCTAATTATATTTCCTTCAAGTCCCTAACAATCCAGCCAAACCATTCCATTAATAACTGCTCATAAATAAGCATTGATCCCTACTTCTGGCCATCTCTAATTCCAAAGTGGACAACCAAATATACTACTTAAAATTTTGCCCACTGAAAAGACTTTTCCTTACCATTGTCCTTTAGGGTCACCACTGATGGGGTTGTAATGCTGAAGTCTTCTGTTTTGGGTAGTACTAGCATTTTCAGGCAGCACCATCCATAAACCAGGCTTGAGTTTTTATTCCTCAGTCACCTGGTCATAAGGAATTCTTCATGAAGCCATAGGCTTGATTTGAGAAATAGGAGGCAGTGAAGCAGGAGTGTGAATCACTGGCTCATACAATTTACTCATGGCTTCCAGCCTTGCCCAAGCATGGTTTCTTTTATACCATTCCCACCTGATGATAGACTGCTGCTGCACTAAAGCTAAATTTATGGCTAGTGGTGTCAAGGGACTCCTAAGTGAAAATCTCAAGCTGCATGATCATCTGATGTCCTATAATTAGGCAGTCAGTCTCTGCCACAGACCAGAAGCAAGCTGGAGGCTGTTTCTCGAGGGGCAAGGGGCAGTGTTATCTGCATAAGAAGGAATATATTTACTCTAAAATCCTAGAGGTCTCCATCGTGGTACCCCTTTGGGGTTTTGTTGCAACATTCCTATTTGCTATGAAACCTTTGAGAATCATTGGATCTACTGTATTATAAGGACCAACTGGTAGAAGGAATTGTACTGAAGCCTTTACTTGCTGCAGAGCCTTCTTGTGCTATGGTCCCCACTCAAAAATGAATTCTTATGGGGATTTTGCCAATGGGGGTCAAAGTAGCACACACACAAATGTGAAGTTCCCTCCAAAATCCAAAAAAAAGCCTACCAAGTGCTATACTTCTTTTTTCATGGTAGGTAATATAAGGTACAACAACTTGACTTTCACCTTGGAGGGGATATCTAAAACATTCCATACCTTTGAACCCTCAGAAACTTCGTGGAGACAATAGATCTCTGAGATTCACTGGGATTTATTTCCCACTTCCTTGTTCACATGTGTTGTAGTTGCTACTCCCTATTCATGAGAAGCAATCAGCTTGTCATCGATGGAATACACCAGTGTGATGCTGTGTAGAACGTCAAGATGATCACATCATCTGTGGAATATACAATGGCAGAAAGCAAGAGAATGGAGTACGCTCTGAAGCAAGACTCCAACAGTATACTGTTAGTCCTTCCAGGTAAAAGCAGCTGTTTTTGGTGATCCTTCCCAGTTGGTGTGGAGGAAATGGCAGTAGCTGGGTCAACTGCTACATACTAAGTGCTATACTAAGTTGCCTGGCTAAGGATACCGTGTCTGGGACAGCAGCTGCAATCGGAGTCACCACCCAGTGAGACATACAGTTATCTAGTCATTCCCTCAAAGTCCATCCAACCTCGGCATAGGCCAGAGAGGCAAGCTAAAAGAGAATGGGACAGGAATCATCACTTCTGGGTATTGCACCCTTCGTCAATATCTGAAATGTCCCCACAGATAGAGAAGTGCTTCTAGTTTACTATCATGGTAGACAGAGGAAGATTCAAGAACTTCTGCTTAGTTCTTCCTTCCATAATTGTCTTCACGAGTCAGATATGGTAAATGGGAATTCTTCAGGTTGCCAGCTATGTCTATTTCAATTACACATTCAGAGACTGGGGGGAAATGATCCACTGGACACACCTGGGCTAAATATCTATCACCTGAATACCTAAATCATCACTTCAACTGGCAGGTCATGGTGTTATTTTGCACCCACAAGAATTATCATAAATTCAGAGGCATGGGTCACCTGGGTGGCTCAGCCATTAAGCGACTGCCTTTGGATAGGTCATGATCCCAGGGTCCTGGGATCGAGCCCAGCATCAGGCTCCCTACTCAGTGGGAAGCCTGCTTCTCCCTCTCCCACTCCCCCTGCTTGTGTTCCCTCTCTCACTGTGTGTCTCTCTGTCAAATAAATAAATAAAATATTTTAAAATAAACTAATAACTAATTAGTTAATTCAGAGATGTGTCTAGTAATCTCCAAAGGCCTGGATACCTTCTTTACCCAAATAGCCCTAGTAAATAGCCCTGGGTCCTTTTGGTGAAGGCTTGGAAGAAGAATTTGTGGTACACACTTATAGCACTGCTGCAGGAAACATCTTTAAGGGACCTGGCCTCCTCTTCAATCAAGAGGCTCTAATCTGAGAACTGACTTAGATCTGGAGACTGAAGAGAGGCCACAACTCTCCAACATGGTGATCCATCTCAGGTCCACCAGTCCCAGAGGCTGGGTGGTTGATTGGTTGGTTGGTTGATTAGTTTTTCTGCTATATATATAGATCAAGCAATACTCTAGTAGGCTATCTATTTCCTTCCTAGAAACATACTAATCAATTAGTAACCACTAAAGACCCTTATGGGTTAAGGCATTCTGATTGCTAGTACATCCCTGCTGCCTTTCATG
Source organism: Taxidea taxus jeffersonii (assembly GCA_003697995.1). Taxonomy (NCBI): domain Eukaryota; kingdom Metazoa; phylum Chordata; class Mammalia; order Carnivora; family Mustelidae; genus Taxidea; species Taxidea taxus. The sequence goes on from RCUC01160916.1 coordinate 89,471, forward strand.
ATAAATGCACTCTCATTGTCTTCGGCTATCAAGTACTGACACTTACCCTCCATCACTCCAGGATCCTATCAACCCCATAAAATCAGGGAGCCCATCTTAATGACAACACACTCCTGGGAATATCTGGGCTACAAAGCTGAACATTTACAGAACATGTTAAAGATGTAGGTTCTCATCTCACTAATATATTTCTCAATACCTTAGTTAGGAGAGTGTCTTCTGGGAATTTTCACGGAACATAATTTGGGGGTGGCTGTGCAGGTCACACATGATAAATCCATTCCAACATATGATATGCTTAAGTCTTTGGGTTCCCTCTTCCAGAATGGAGATGCCAGAGCTTCTATGGAATGCTCTGGCATCTCCATTCATTAAACAAAAGACACCTTCAAGTCCAAGTTTCAGTCAACCAACCAAGTAAACTTTCGGATCCACCTTCAGGTGCATAAGCTAACTCATTAAATCCCAAACCAACATCCATGAATTCAAAATGATTTAGTATTATGTTCCACCCTTAGAATCAACTTCCATATATGTCCCCCAATATTATGTTAAATCTTGCCATTAGCAAAAATCTTGCCATTCTTCTATTGCATAAACTATCTCCTCCTGGATCCTAGTGCATACTTGACCTCTTGAAATATACTGAAGTTTGACCTTTGTTATGGACGGTCAACAAAGGGTGGCATGTCTTGAGGAGAACAGTCATCCCCTTCAAGGCATCTGCCCCATGGAAGGTTATCACAGGGTTTTCAAACAAAAGAAAACGAGTCTCCCCAGATACAAGAGGGAAAATTCTTTCCACTGATAAAAGGAGAGTCAGAATGACTTTTTCTGAGTCCAACCAGACGTCTATATCTCAAGTTTCAGGATCCCATTCTTTCCTAATTTGTGCCCAAACTCTCATGTAAGCAGATTGGTGATGATGTAAACTTAACTGATGTTTAAATTCTGTGACCCACACTTAAAGTTTATGTTTGATTTCCAGCAGTATCAGACCTGTGGCTACATGAAATAAGGGATTCTTGTAAGGATGCCAGGGAAGTTCTGTGGTTCTCAAACCATTATCATTTTTTAAGATTTTATTATTTATTTGATAGAGAGAGCACAAGCAGGGGGAGCAGCAGAGGGAGAGGGAGAAGCAGGCTCCCCACTGAGCAGGAAGCCCAATGTGGGGCTCCATCCCAGGACCCTGGGATCATGACCCGAGCCGAAGGCAGACACTTCACCCACTGAGCCACCCAGGTGCCCCAAACCATGATTTGAGCTAAGAATTAAATGACCCAAACTTATCATTTTCTCTCTAGTAAGTGCTTCAGTACATTCAAGAATCCATCCCACACCACAGTCCTCAAAGTCATAATTACTGATGTGATGATCGGGTACAGGAGTCACCTGGGCTCCCAAGACACTTGCTTCAGTTGGCATTGCATCCAAATCCATCACAGGTGATCATATAATTATGATGCCACTATGCCGTGGATTATTAGCATCCCAGGTGCAATTGACAAGGAGCTCAGCACCGTGCTCAAGCCTAAGGGTACAACAAAACCAATCAAAAATCCTACATTTGAGACTCTGCTTCCTAGGACTACCCCTACTTGGAATTCTATATCAATTATGACCCCATCGGAAGACAGAATTCATATTTTGAACATGGAAATTTTAATATAAATAATTGTTCATGAGCAAAGGGTATTTAAGAAAAATCTAAGGGCCCCCCAGAGCAGCAAGAAAGAAGCATCCAGAAGAAAGAATGTTCTGAGAGGGGGAGAGATGAAGCAGCTATGTCTACACTGATGGAGAGTGAATACAAATGATCTAAAGCCTGAGGAGAAGGTCTCACCCAAGACTGATGTTCAGACCTTTTTAATGAGGGAGTGGGGACCACAAGAATATTCAGCCTCTAAGTAGCTAAGAAACTTGCCAGAGAGAGTGAGCTAGCAGAGAGTGAGAGAGAGTGAAGAGTGGGGCCAGAGGGTCCATCTGGTGCTGGGCCACAAGGGCCACTAAGGTCTTGGCTCCTGCTCCGAGTTTTTTTGGTTTCTGTTTTTTTAAAAAAAAGAAGGAGGACCAGAACTTGGAAGGGAAGTAATCACCTTACGGTGTCCCTCTAGCACCCTCTACTGACAATGTCTAGCATTGCTCCAGCTGGTAAAAGACAACTGTTTACAGGGTCCAGCTCCAGTATCACAAAGCAGGGCAAAGAAGGGCGTATTTGGAGCTCAGAGACAATAAGTCAGTAATCACCATGGGGCAAGGCAAGGGAGCAAAGTGTTTGTTAGGGAAGGCAGCTAAAGGAGCAGGAGATTCTCTGCCTGTTGTTGGGGGGGGGGGGAGCGGGCAGGGACTGGAGCCCAGGAGAGAGACATCTGTCCTCAGCTGTCTTCAGAAAGAGAATGCAGTCACATAAATACACACAGCTTGAGAAAGCCCCATTGTCAGCTTTCAAATGAACAGAAAATAAAGTTCCTGGACAGGTTCCCTCTTCCCACCCCTGGGAATAAGTAGAAAGTGATTTGAGATGCATTTCATTTTTCTCTAAGAGGCTTTCTCAACTCAGTGGCTCCCGCTGACTCAGGCCACCCCCGCCATCTGCAGATTCGACAGATGCTTGAACACTCATTCAACAGCATTTTCTGCAGACCTACTAGGTGCCTGCCACGAAGCCTGGGAGGCTGTTTGATTGCGGGCTTCCGCCAAGCCAGTCTGCAGCTGTCAGCGGTTGAGACAGGCTTAGTGTTAGGAAGGCAGACTGATTCATGGACAAGATCAATTGCAAGCAGATGACGTGGTTCCAGCTCCAATTTGCCAGGATTTCTGTGATGACTGAGAAGCAAAGGCTTTGGAGTCAAGTGACATGGCTTCTAATCTTGTCTTGGTTCTTTTCTAGCTGTGTGACCTTAAACAGTCTGCCTCACCTCTCTGGCCTATTTCCTCATGTCCAATAGTCTTGGTAATACCTACTTGATCAGGGACAATGTCTACACTAAGTATAATGCAGGGACCTTCCACCACAGGCGCCCAGCCTCATCAGACTAAAGCCCAAACCAAGGTTTCACCAGACTCAGAGAGTGGACGCTTAGGCCAGTGGCCTGGTGCCACTGAGCCATGTCTGCTCCAGTGTCAGTGACGTGGGACTAATGGTGCCCTACTTAGAACGGGCTCTTAGAGAGCACCTTGTCCCTCCTCCTCACTGGAGAAATCAGAAAACTGAGTTCCAGACAGGGCAGACGTTTGCTCAAGGGCACACAGCATAATGGAGGCCTAGCCAGCATCAGAACCCGATTTCATGGCATGAACACCTGGAAGACTAAAAGTAACATGCTTAGGAGAATGGGCTTTGGAGGAAGAGAGCTTGAGTCCCGGCTCTGCACCGGTCATTCACTCAACAAATTGTCACTGTGCAGGGGACACAGGGAGACCAGATGAACTTGGCCCCTGCCCTCTCACACCCTGGCAGGGGAGGCAAGGAACAACCAACCAATGAAGAGCCAGCTAGTCACCCACGGCGAGAAGGCCACAAGGGGCCTACATGGGCAAGACCCTGAGAGTGACAGGGACAGTGGGGCGGGAGGCCACCTCAGTGCACTCAGGGAGGACCGCTCCAGGACACACCATCTGAGCTGGACCCGGACACCCAGAAGGGCCAGCCAAGCAGAGAGAAGCCAAGGGTGTCCAGGCAAAGAGCTCGGGTGGATGAGGAGAAACGAGGCCCGAGCAAGCAGAGGAGCGGGCAGGAGGGACATGGGCGGAAGCAGGGTCGAGGCCACATCGGGCAGGGCCTTGGAGGTCATGGCCAGCCACTCAGCCTTCACCTGCACAGCCATAGGTCACTGGAGGGGCTGAGTAAGCGAGTCATGTGACCTGGCTTATTTTTCCCAGTCGCTGTGGCTGCTGCGGTTTCTGTGACGCTTGGTGGCTCTGTGACTCTGGGCAAGTCACTCTCTCCATCTGTACAAGGGGGATGCCAGTACCAACCTCAGTGGCTTCACTGGAAGCTGAGCCTTGACCATCCACACAGGGCTCTTGGCAACGGGCCCTGGGCCTGGTGAGCACCAGACAAAGCCCCACTCTGCTCCCTCACCCTGTCCAGAGCCCTCCTCCTCCTCCACCCCTGCCCCACAACCCCCCCACCACCCAACCCCTACATCCCACCCCACATCCCCACCCCTGCAATGTAGTCCAGAGATCACCTGCGGAAACCAGAGCTCCCTGCCCCCTGTCCACACCGCCCAGCCTCCCCAGCCCTGGGAGCACCGTGGGCCTGGTTGTTCCTCCTCCCACATCTCAGAGGAGGCCCACCAAAGGGGAGGACGGCCCCCTGCCCCCGTGAGGAGGAGGCCCTCTGGCACAGGCTGTGGGCACCAGAGTCCCTGCTCTCGGCACCATGTGGTGAAGTGGGTTCTGCCCCAGCACGGACCCGGGGACCCCAGCCTGGCCCTAGGCCCCAGCATGTCTGCTGGGCTCCAGTCCATCCGAAGCCAGCCGGGGAGAGGGGTGCGGGTCTGCGGGGGCTCCCGGATGGCCTGCTGTCAGTGAGGGCCGTGCAGGCGGCTTTCATGTCCATCCCCACCAAGACTCCGTCTCCCCGGCGCCTGGGCTACACAGCATCTCCCAGGCAGGGGTGGCACGGAGGCCGTGAGAAGTCATAATGGCCTCGGTCGGCTCCCACAGCCGGATTAATGATGACAGGGGAAGCAAACTCAGCTTCCAGCGCTAGTAGACAAGCTGGCCTGTCTGCACTTCTAGAAACACTTTCTGCAGGGATGGGAGGGGCACCTTCTACCCAACGCCTGCAAGGCCGGCGGCCCCAAGCTGGACCATCCATCCTCTTGTGCCACGGGGCGCCATGTCCCATCAAGAGGCCACCCCTGACGACATGTTGCAGAACATTGGAAAATCAATGTTCCGGGCCATGAATTAGTCACTTGGTGCCACATCAAGGGGTCCTCCAGCTTTCAGCAGCACCCAGAGCGGCCACAGAGCAGAACAGTGAGAGGCCCAGGCTGGGAGTCAGTGGAACAGTGGGGTTGACCTGGGGTCCCAGTGGTAGAATGGCTGTGATCCAGAATGAGCCCAGTGCCTTCCCAGGCCTCTGTTTCCTCATCTCGGGAATGAAGGGACGGGATTCCCACTTCGAAGAGCTATCATATAGATTAAGAAGGAAGTAAGGGGGCCAAATGAAAGGTCATGCAGGCCATGTTCATTAGCTGGGACGTCAGTATCCTGTGATGGCATGTACTGAGAGCCAGTCAGGTCACCATTGGACTATACTAGTACTTTTAAACATTTTATCTCTAGACTACCTGCAAGTAGGGATTGTTATCTCAATTTTCTAGATTAGGAAACTAAGCCTGAGGTGGTTCTGAACAGGTGCAAGTCACCAGCTGGCGGCTATGCAGAGCTGGGGGAGGGACCTAGGCTCATTCTGGAGCTGGCCTTCCTCCTAATACCCAGCCTGCCTTCCCAGTTCCTCTGAAAAGCCATGTAAGGCCATCAGAGAGTCCCACAGTCTCTCCTTCCTTCCCTCTCTCATGTCAACGTTTCTGGAGCACCAGCTACAAAGACCTGCCTTTGGCTCGGTGATGCATGCAGTAGGATGAATGCAGGAACACTTCCCACCCTTTAGGAGCACAGTACTTGGTGGGGCAAAGGGTAAAGCTGCATCCACACTGCCCAGAAGATGTATGTATCAGTCAGCTTTTGCTGCATAACAAACAATCCTAAAACTCTGGCCTTAAAAAAAGAACAATTTATTATCTCTTCCAGTTCAGGTGTTGGTTGGGCTGTTTGTGTTAAGCCCAACCATGCAGCTCTACTCACCTGAGAGGTCCGCCAGGCTGGAAGGCCCAAGATGGCCCCATTCGCAGGTCTGGTAGTTGGTATTGGCCATTCATGGGATGTGTTCTTTTGGCTCTTCCCTGTACCCTCAAATCTTCCAGTAGACTAGGCAGGCTTCCTTACATGGCAGAGTTCCAAGAGGACAAAAGCAAAAGCTGCAATGCCCCTTGTGGCTTAAGATCCAGAACTCACTTGACATCACTTCTGCCATCTTCTATCAGTCCAAGCAAGTCACCTTCTGTTGCTTGGCTAGTAGCTGATAGACACATGCGATCCATCAGGTAAGGCGTAGTAGTCAATACAGACTGAGTGTGTGGGGGTGAGGGGGTGTCTCATATACCCTAGCTACGTGGGATCGTAATAAATTCTTAATTCGGATTAAAAGATGCTGGATCCTGAAGTCATTGAAATGGGTTGTATTCTCTTGCCAGCGGGGAAACAGGCCCAGGAGTCAGGCGGTGTGCGAACAGAATCAGTACATCAAGGAGCCAGGTTCCATGTGAAGAAACTGAGGCCCAGAAACACAACTTGTCTTGCCCAAGATGACACGAGTGTATGACAGAGGCGGGAGTGACCAGGATACCTAACAGCTGGCCCTCTCCTCCTCTACTCCACCCCTAGCAGAAGCCCAAGGCTGGCAGCAGCTAGGATGGCCATCATCGAGACAGCATGTGTCTATCTCTGTTGTATGTTTGTACATGGAGCCCTTTTGGCTTGCCTGGTCCCATGCAAGGCTCTTAACCATGACCTCTTCTGATCCTACCAGGGTCATCTCCACTTTACAGATGGGAACCAAGGCCCAGAGAGGGAGCTGACCTACCCAGAGTTTCACAGGTGGTGAGGCCCATCCGCCTGACCCCAAAGCCGGTGCCTCCCAGGCTATCCCCAAAAAAGCCTGACTCAGATCCAGGCCCCTGGGGTTGAGAGGCAGCTCTGTGGACCTCAGGAGTCTCAGGATAAAGCTCACTGCCTGAGAAGCTGCTTCAGAGGCCTGGGTAGAGACAGCAATAGAGAGTTCTCTAGAACCTGCCCCTGTAAGAAGGCCCCTGAGCGAGGCTCTGGTCCACACCCAACCATTGTATGAATGGAAAAACCAAGGCCTGACTGGACCCAGGACTCTGCCTCCCAGCCAGAGCCATCCCCCTGCACTCGGAGGCTGGGGACAGGGGAGCAGGCCCCACTCAGGCTGGTCACACACACACAAGGTGGCTCTGTGGCATTCAGAGAGCACATTTATTTACAAAGTGCTTTACAAACATCAGTTTATGCCTCCCCACAGCCCCCTGCGAGGTAGGTCAGTAGTCGTATCTACAGTTTACAGATGGGGAAATTGAGGCACGGAATGGGGGTGTGGCCTGTCCCATTTTAAAGAGATTTTCCCACCCACCCATGGAAAAAAAATCATAAAATTAACAAAAAAGAATTTCTCCTCCATCCCAAAATACATGTTCTTCCTCTGAACTGTAAGGGTTGCAAGCACCCCTGATCTAGCAGGGCCCTGTCCCCAGGGGCGGCCTGACCAGGAGCCATGGAGACCTCAACCCCAAGGGCTGTTGTTCAACCTTGCAGACTGTCGCTGGGCTGGGTGGAGCAGGACCCAGCAATGAGGCCTGAAAGGTACAGGAAGAAGGGCCGAGGTGCCTTCGTTCTGCAGATGTTGGGTCAGGCAGGGAAGGGGCCCATGGAGGAAAGGGCAAGGGATGGGCAGATCCCCGTTCAGAAGCTCAGAGCACACATCAAAGAAGTCATAGTGGGAGGGATCATGAGCAAAATATCCTCGGGGCTGAGGAGGGGGCAGCAGGGCAGAGGAGGGGGCCCACAGTCCCCTCTGGGGAGGACTAGTCTGATGGGCCCAGTCTCCCCAGGACCCTCAGGGGCCAGGCCAGGTGGGACTCCAGATGCCAAGCCCCAGTGCACCCTCTATCCATGTCAAAAGGAAGCCACGCTGGGTGGAAACCTTGGCCGGCCACAGGCTCTGCAGGGGCTCACTCATCTCTGCCAAAGGCTGGGACAGAGTCTGAGGCTTGAGCCTGGAGTCAAGGAGCTTGAGCCTGGGTCCTCCTGAGCTGGCAGCCCCGAGCCCCTGTCACTCCACCAGGCAATGCCAGACTCACGGCACAGACTTGCAGGGCCCTGTGGAGGGGGGCTGGGCTGCGGACGCTGAGCTCCTCCTTGGCCCCGCAGCCTGCCCATTGGACACGGTGAGAGGCCCTGCCCACAGCGGAAGGGGGCACCAAGACGGCCCCGGCTCACTCTACTGCTTTCCCTTCAGGAGCTGTCACAGGGCAGAGTCAGGGGCCCAGGTGCTCCTCATCCATGCTGGGCCTGGCCCTGAGCGCACAGTGCGAGCACCAGGCCAGGGGCCCCGCTATCTTGACTCCAGCCCCTCCAGGTACTCCAGCGCCACATCGTAGCAAAAGTGGTACTGATCCTGGGGAGAGGGAGAGAAGGGCCCATGAGCCTGGTCCCTCTCTGGTGCTGGGGAAGGTAAGAATGGGGGGCTAGAGGGCAAGCATGAGCCCTAGCCCATCTTTGGGGTAAAAGGGCAAATGGGTTTAACTCTCTGGGCACCACTGGATCAGAACTCAGAGCCCAATGGGAGGAACCACATAGAGGACAGTGGTGTGGAGGGACATGGCTGGGTGGGGACAGGGAAGTTGGAAGTGGCCGGGCAGGGGGACAGGGCCTCTCACCAGGGTTTCCACCATATTGGGCTTGTAGTTCCTAAGCGTTTTGGCAGCAAAGAAAACATCCACCAGGTTGTGGCAGCGGATCATCTCCAGGACTGTGGCACAGGCGCAGAAGGTGCCACTGCGGCCGCCCCCATTTCTAAATGAGACACGCATAAGGTTTGGGGTGGGGCTCAAGAGCGGGGTGGGGGGGGGCTGGGGCTGGAACACCAGGGCGCCAAGAGGAAGGAGGGTCAGAACCTGGGAGGCCAGAGAAGAGGGGCAAAGGAAGGGAGGGGCCAAGGAACCCCCAAAAGTGAGGAGAGGAGCTTAGGGAACCCAGGAGGGAAGGGTTTGGGAGCTCAGAAGGGCGGGGCTTAGGGAACCCAGGAGGGAGGGGTCTGGGAGCTTGGCATCCAGGCAAATAGGGAGAGCGGCTCCAGGAGAAAGATAGCAGGTTCTTAGGGAAAGGAGACTAGATCCACTCCAAGAGAAAGCCACGGAGGCAAAGACAGAGATGGAGGAGGGCAGCAGAGAAGCAAGCAAACCCCAGAGAGCAGGATGGAAAACGAACATTGTGAGCACCAATCACCCCCAGCAACAAGACACATGGTGAAAACACACACGTCCACACCCCCACTCCAAGGCAAACGGGCAGCCAAACACAGAGACGCTTCCTATCCCCTGTCCTCTCCCTCCTCTGTTCCCTGCAACAGTGGGGTGTGGGGTTCCCTTGCGGAGATGAGGGATGGACTAGGCCCTTGGTCCCCATTTGAGAGGTCACTCCCACTAGAACCAAAGGCCGCTGAGGGCCAGGCCCTGCCGATTCAGCTCCCTGTCCATGTACCCAGAATAAATTGAAAGCATGAGAAGGTGGGGATCAAAGGAGCAACTGCACCCAGACGGGAATGAATACATGCATTTATGAACGGGGGCATGGGAAGGAACGAAGGACAGAAGTTGCATGCGTGCACGCATGGACACAAACAAATTCTATGGGCTTCAAGTGTGCTACTGTCTCACGCAGTAAGCAATTCGGGCAGGACTCTAATTAAATTGGCAAAGTCAGACACCCCACAGGGGGTGCTGGGCAGTTGCCCAGGGTTGAGTCCACACCCTGGAAATGGACTGAGTTCCTCCAGGGAAGATGGGGCCATCCTTGCCTGGCCAAGCAGAGTCTAGGCCACGGCCATCCAGAAGCCCCAGGGGGTTTTAGTGGCAGCCTCTCGGGGCCTGGGCCTCCACCCCCCCGCCCCCCCGCCCCAGCAGGACCCGCACTCACAGGCAGTGCACGACAGTGCGCCCATCCCCACTCTCCGCCTGCCACTTGTCGACCTCGGCCAGCAGGTGCAGGAAGGCCTTCTTGGAGTCAGGCGTGTCCCGGTACGCAGACCAGCGCAGGAACTGGAAATGCCTCACCAGCAGGTGACCCTCCTGTAGCTGAGGGCACAGGTGGCCAGCCAGGCCGGGAGGGGAGGGGAAGAAGGGGAGAGGGGAAGAGAACATGAGCCCTGAGGTGACCTCAAGAGGGTCTCATGAGGCTGCCCCCCAGCCACCACCCAGGTTCTCACCACAGGGCATCCAAGTCACTCACCCGAGAGATGTTCTGCACCCGGAAGACACGGGCCACCAAGTCTTCGTCCACGGAGCCCGACACAAACTCCACGTCCATGAGGCCGTACTGCTGGCGGCCCGGCTCTGGCCAGTACTGCAGACAGGGCTGGGGACACAGACACGGAGCAGGGCGCTGAGCCGAGCCGGGCAGGGGCAGCTGCTGCTCCTGCCTGCCCCGGACCTCCACCCTGGCCCTGGGGTTCCTACACATCCTGACCCACTCATTCGCAGTCCGCCTGCAGAGTCCCCCCAGCCTCTGCCACTCCCCTGTCACAGTGCAGTACACACCTGCCCCAGCCCACTTGGTCAGCAGAGACAAACCCTTCAAGGGTGCACGGACCATCCTGGCTGGGCACAGCTAAAACACACACACACACACACACACACACACACACACACACACATACACACACACGTCCTCCAGGCCAGTAGGTCCAGAGCTCCAGCTTCTAGCCACAGCTCTGCCTGGAGTCCAGGTGAGGCTCTTCCTTCCTCTGGGTCCCGCCCACCATTTCTCTGTGAAACAGTCCCCAAGCTCCTCCCAGATGACTCCCTGCTCCCTTGGCTTCCCTCTCTGACCACGCCCACAAAGAGGGCACTACCTTCCTCTTTTTGCCTGGGATCCTGCCACTCCTTGTGTTTGGGCCTTTACACATGCTGTTTCCTCTCCATAGATCACTCCTCCCACAGCTTAACCTGGTTAGCTCTACCCTCCCTATTCAGCTCAGCTCAGATACTGCCTCCTCCAGAAGCCTTCCCTGATATGCAGGCTTCTCTGCATCCCAGTGGTAGTTCCATGATAGCCCCTTCCCTCTGTGCTGTCACTGTCAGGTTTTGCCCCCTGCTTCCCCCTGCACCACGAGATCTGAGAGGGGGGGTATGTTGCTTCTTCGATCTCCCCGCTGCCTCCTGCAGGGCCTGGCAGGGGGCAGCCAGTGGGGCTGAATGATAAATTCATGAGCCTCCCTCTGGGTCCTTCCCCTCCGCCTTAGCAAGGGCAGGTTCTTCCCACACGGGACTCCCCCCGCCCCGCCAAGATCAGGGCCAGGGACAAGAGTCCATCGTGCTGCAGTTCTCAGGCATGTGTACCACACGCCTGCCTCGTAAAGAGCACCATTAGCAAGTCTTCTCAGAGACCATCTTTCAGGGACTATCAGGCTCATTCTACAACAACTCTTCCTGGCTGCCTTGGACAGGGAAAAACAGAGAGGCCCAAATCTGGGGGGTATAGCCACATGGGGCTGGAAGGCTGAACATCTGCCCTTCCTGGAAGTGCCCGCTTTGGGGGCCCCAAAAGGAAACCTGGGCAGCCCCCAGGCAGAGGTCACCAAGCCAGTGTCCGGACCCACGTCAGCAACAACTTCATCGTCTTCATCCCTGCCAGGCACTTAACACCTACCACATGCTGGGCAGGAAAGAAACTGAGGCTCAAAGAGGCAAATGAATTCACCCAAGATCAGTCAGAAAGTAAGGAGGCTGGGATTTTGCTCAGCCTCAAAGGCCCCCATGGTGCGCAGCTGAGTCCACCCACCGGAAGAAGGCTGCCTGGGGGAGGGGCACAGTTCTGCGCACTTCCCAGGCTCTGGGTCATAATCTTTTCACCTGAAGACCATAAGTGCAAAGCAGAGTCCTGGACATACAGCAGGTGCTCAATAAAAAGCAGTTACTTCTCTCCAATCTGACAGCTTCATTCTACAGATGAAGAAACCAAGGCTCTGGGAGGGAGTGGGACCCATCTAAGGTCACTCAAGAACTAGGCGGCACAGCTGGGATCCACCCCTGGGCCCTGGGGATATGCCCTGGAGCACACGAGGCCCTGGGCAGCAGATGCCTCACCCAGGCGGTGTTGGACTGGTGCAGCTGGTTAAGCATGACAATGGAGGTGCACCCATAGTCGTAGACGAGCCTCCAGAAGTCAGGCGTGGTGCTCTGCAGCGGGTGCAAGGTCACGATGAAGGCCGCGCTCCGCGTGTAGCTCTGCAGGGAAACCAGAACTCTAGAGAGGCCCGTCCACCATGCAACAGAGTCCCCACCACAGGCCGTCCTCCCGTTCTGCCCACCCTGAGTTGGATAGCTCTCCCCTCAGGGCCAGGCTGCCTCTGGGGTTCCTTTTCAGAGCTTGGCTAGTACACCGAGGTCTGAGTTGTTGGATGAGCCCCCCACCCCAAGACCCTGGTCCCCAAGCCCATGGCCTTTGGAACTAAATACAAAAGGTTCCCAAATGTGTGGCAATGGGAACTTGGGCATGGTACTTAGAAGCTGGCCAAGCTTGCTCTCTGCCTCAGGACCTTAGCACCTGCAAATCCTATTGCCTAGAACAAATCTCCAAATGTTTACACAGTTCTCCCTCTCACTTCTTTCTGCTCTTTGACAGTTACCTCCTCAAAGGGGCCCTCCTACCATCTCATCAAAAATAGCCATATACTCCATACACACACTCCAAAGCCCACATTACGTATTTCTCCTGCCTGGTTGCTTTCTGCCAAAATTACCAGCATCTGACATGCCACTGTATCTCTGTGTAGTGACTGTCCCAAGCCATCACCCACATACAAAGTTCAGGAGAGCAGACATTTGGGGATATGGCCTGTGTCCAGCACATTGTAGGGGTTCAATAAATATTTGCAAATAAATACATCTCTAAGTCCCTTCCAGCTCCATGGAGGGAGGGTCTGAGAGCCCAGCCCAGGGCCCCAGGCCAGGGACAGGCACTGACTCTGTTCCCAGTCCCAGCCTCGTCCCAACCAGAGCCCTCGGCTCTGCTGCCCCCCACACCCCCAGGCTCTCGAGCCTTCCCAGATATGGCCAGCCATGGGAATCCCGGAGCCTTCTTCCAGGACTGAGCACACACGTCCGTCAGGGCCGCGTTGATGTAGTTGTTAGGGTCCCCGTCAGTGGAGATGAGGAAGGGCAAGCAGCGGTCAGGTGGCAGGACATCCATGCTGCGGTTCTTGTCCCGGTTCCGGGGGAGCAGGGCGATGCTGCACTCTTCCACATCCAGGGGTGGTGTGACCGAGTTCAGTGTCTACAGAGGGCAGAAGGAGCCATGGTGGGCGGGGGAGAGCAGGTGGGGAGGCAGGCAGAGGTGAGTGTGGACCTCCAGTGTTTGCTGGACCTCCCGTGTTTGCTGGGCCTCCTCACAGCCCCATGAAGGAGACCGAGCTGGGTTGTTAACCCCATGTGGTGGATGGAGAACTGAGGTCTGGAGAGGAGGCAAGGACCAGGGACCCCAGACCACACAGGCTCTGAACAGAGCTCTGGAGAGCAAGTCTACCTCCTCGCTCCCTGTGTAACCTTAAACAAGCCACTGTATCTCTCAGCATTATTTTTCTCAACTGTAAGGTGGTAATTATGTGCCTGCCTCAAGGGGCTACTGAGAGGATTGCACGAGATACTGCCAAGGTCCAAGCACTGTGCCTGGCTCATGCAAGGCTCCATACATAAAAGGCACAGTGAGGATCCTTACTAGCTTATCAGGTGTTTTCAGGCAGACAAGGGCTACAGCCCAACATTTCCCACAAAGCAGACTGCGGGGACCTGGCGGAGGCGATCAGCAGGCCAGACACACGTCACACCACAAGCCCAGGACTCTGGGTTATCTCCTCCACCTCATGCCTCCTACAGCCTAATCCATGGAGTCTCTGCTTATTTCTCTTGTCCTTGGGGATCCCTAACAGGGAACCCCAGTCTCTCATGACCCCCAACAGGGCTCCAAGGATCACAGGCAGCATTTCCCATGACACCAGTCTGTGAGGGCTCTCCAGTGTCGGATGTCTAGAAGGGACCAGCACGCTGAACCCTGGCAGGAACCTGGAGTGTAGAGAATGTCTGGGGTCTCTGCCAGCCCACGGACCATGCTGGGACTTCTCTGGAGAACCAGCCTTCCCCCATCTCCATCATGTGACATGTACACAGCACTTTCACCCTCAGAACCAGGCCTGGGCGAGTCAATGTGTCCCCAACTCTCTGGCCCCAGGGACTGGCTCAGGGATGGCACAGGAGAATCTGGTCTAAGACTTCTTTTCTAGGCTGCAGGGAGTCCTTTTTCCAAACTCCTGACAGTAGTGATGACATGAGTCTGACACTGCTGGGGGCGAGGGCATGGGTCTAAGAAAGAAGCCAAAAACAGAGAAGAGCAGAACCAAACTAGACAGAGACTATATCGTGGCATCATAATTTAAGCTCCTGGATCCAGCCATAACTGAAGTTTCACCATCCTTGGACTTTTTGGTTACAAGAGTCATTAAGCTGGATTTTTGTCACTTGCAACCAAAAGAATCCTGATGAATATGAACACTACGAGGGCAATATTGACATTCTTTTTTTTTTAATTTTTTTAAAGATTTTATTTATTTATTAGTTAGAGAGAGAGCGAGCACAGGGAGACAGAGAGGCAGGCAGAGGCAGAGGGAGAAGCAGGCTCCCTGCCGAGCAAGGAGCCCGATGTGCGACTCGATCCCAGGACTCTGGGATCATGACCTGAGCCGAAGGCAGCCGCTTAACCAACTGAGCCACCCAGGCGTCCCTTGACATTCTTTTCTGGATGAGAAAACTGAAGCTTGGGGAGCTGCTCACAACTACTTCACAAGGCTCCTCACAGCTCTTTACTGAGCCAGAACTTGAACCCAGGCTTCCTTGATTCAAAGCATGGGCTCTGCACCACTTGGAGAGACCACCTCCTCCACTGTCTCCAAGTCCTTCCCAGTAGCCCTACTCTGTCCCTCTGTCTTGGCTCTGACTGACTCCTACAGCACTGAGGACTTCCCGATATATGCATACACCACACACACACACACACACACACACACACACTCCTGCCCCACCTGGAATTCTTCCCGCAGCTGGGAGGAATTACTCTGAGGATCAATGCGGATCATCTCCTTGTAGGTGGCCTTGAACTCACTGACAGGGATGGTGGTCTCCCCACACAGGCAGGCCTCCAGGATTGCATCGTGAATGAAGATGTACTGCTCCTAGAACAGAAGGAGAGAATATGAGGAACCAGGAGGGACTAGAACCTAGAGATTTTGGGGAACAAGAAGCAAGCCCAAAGTTGAGGCAGGGACGCTGAAGTCCAACTAGGTATTAGTAGAGGTTGGACCCACCCTACTGGAAGCAACCTTCACGGATATGTTCACTGACCTCATGTCTCATCCCTCTAATACCCCATAAGAAGCTCTGAAGGTGAGAGGAGAGCCCAGGGTCACACATCTCATGAGGATACAAATACCAGGGGATCTTTCCTACAAAACCTATGACCGTGGCCCCTTGGCTATTTGACTCCACCCAACCGAACACAGTGGAGCTGACTTTGGGAAGACCCTCAGAGATCGGCAGGCCAAGTTCAGGGATCTCAGCTCTAAGGACACCCCTCTGACACACTCCGCCAGCTCTGAATTCCTCCGCAAAGGACCCAAGTCCTGGAGCGAGCAGGGAGGGAGGGCAGCGTCCCCCTACCTCTGTCTGGATCATGTTGACCCGCCGGGAGCAGAGGGTCTTCACGCAGTTGTAAATGTCCACAACGCCCTCACACTCCGCCATGTCCAGCATCACATCCAGGACAATGTAGCAACCTGTGCGGCCAGTGCCCGCGCTGGGGAGAGAGCAGCCAGGGGCCCCATGAGAGCCTAGCAAGGGAGCCCGGGGCCTAGAAGGGAAGAGGGGGGTCTGGGGGGCCTGGCCACATCTACACCACACAGGGCCCAGGGGACAGAGAGACACCCCACCCCAGCAGGGGGAGGAGCCGGGGAGAAGTCTGCAGCAGAAGCTGCGGTGAAATGTGACGCAAGGGCAAGCTGAGGACGGGCCGTGGGAAGGAGAGAAGAGCAGGGGTAGCAACGGAGCTGGGCAGAGGACAAGGGTGATGCTCAGAGCTTAATCCAAGAATGTTCTTGCCTCCTAGGGAGCCCCAAATCCACACAGCCTTCAAAGCCCCACACACTTATACCTGCTCACGTACTCAGGGGAGCCTCCCCAACCCTCCCAACAAATGTCATTCTCCTGAGCTCCAGGACGAATCTCGGGCAGGCTCTTATCAAACACTCTTCCTGCTACGTGGTCATTGTAAATGGGACAGTCTCCCTGACCTGACCCGGAGCTCATCCCAAGCCGGGCTGTGTCGGACCCATCTCTGGGATGCTCACGCCCAGCCCCAGGGAGAGCAGAGCCCAGGGGTAGAGAGGACAAAAACGACTCTCTTGAATCTTGAAAAAGATTTCAAGCTTGAAAATGGGGGCATCAAAGCTTTGGCAAGAGTGCATGGTAGCGGGTCTCCCAGCCACCCCTGCCGGGGGCTGAAATCCATACCATCACTTAGGGGGGCTGGCAACAGCTACCAAAGCTGAGCTTGCCGGGCAGTGCTCCCCCACCTCCTGTATGTATCCCCCAGAAATGCATGCATATGCTGGCCCACAGGCATGCCTTAGAATGTTCTCAGCAGCTGTATTCATAACAGCTCACAACGGGACACATCACAACCCAGATACCTAGCCATCGCAGAATGGGTAAACACACTGTGGTTTACTCATCCGGGAGCACAGGCTATAACATGGATGAATCTTAGAAATGTACACTGGAGGGGAAGAAGTCACACACCAAAAAGCACACGCTGTGTGATTTCATTTATACGAAGTTCAAAAACACACAAAATGAATTCACACGTTAGAAGTCAGGAGCGAGACTGTTCTGGGAGCGAGGAGGTGGGCACAGCCGGGAAGGGGGCTCCCAGGGGCTTCTGGATGCTGTTAATGCTCTATTTCTTGATCTGAGAGCAGTGCTGGTTATTTCACAGGTGCATTTAATTCACAAACACAGATAAAGTTCCGCATATACTTATTCTGTGGGCACTATGCTTTAAGTATGTTATATCTCAATGAAATCTTATTTTAAAGACCGTATCTTAGGGGCACCTGGGTGGCTCAGGCGGTTAAGCATCTGCCTTCTGCTCAGGTCATGATCCATGGTCCTGGGATCAAGCCCCATGTTGGGCTACCTGCTCAGTGGGATGTTTGCTTCTCCCTCTCCCTCTGCCGCTCCTCCTGTTTGTGCTCTCTCTCTCTCAAATAAATAAATAAATAAATAAATAAATAAATATCTTTATTAAAAAATAAAAATAAACAAAGATGGTATCTTAAAGAAGCCTAAAGAAACCAAAGTGGAATGTGGGGGGGCGGGTGAGGGAGGAGGGGGTCTGCTCTGTGGTGCTTGGGAAGCTGGGAGGAATCAAGCAGAGAAGACAGGAGCAGGTACAGAGGCCAAGGACTTGTGGGCCCAGGGGAGTCGGTGAAATCCCAAGGTCAGAGGGAAGCTCCCCAGGAGGAGAGTGGGGGCAGGCACAGGACAGGGCCCTTCCAAGGCATGAGAAAGCTGGGGAGCCAGGGAGGAAGGGCAAGAGTAGAGGAAGGGCAAGTGGGGTCACAGGGGCCAACTGAAGCAGGACTTGGAAGAGAAAGGGGTGATGGTCAGGAGCGGCATGGGGCATGAAGGCCACGCAGTGAGGAAAGCCCTCGGGATTCAGAGAAGGGAAGCTGAAGCCCTTCCCAGCACCTGGGCCAAACCCAGCACGCAGGTGTGCAGTGCAAGTAAATGAAACCCAACCTGCCTGGAGCCTCGCCAGCCCCTCGCCCCCTCTGCCTCCAGGCCTAGTGCTCCCACAGGTCTCAGGCAACACACATGGGTGCCAACCTTGGAGCCACAGCTCGAAGGGCCATTGGGGGTTAGTCTCTCCCTTCCTCTGTCTCTGAGTAGATGAACCCAAGGCCCCTCTCCTTAGGGGACCCACAACCAACCCCACACCCAGTCCCTTTGTCCTTGGCACTCTCGGCACCCCACCTGCAATGGATGACAACGGGCCCAGCGTCAGGCGGGGTAGAGGCCTTCACGCGCCGGATGAAGGCCAGCAGCCCCGTGGCATGGTAGGGGACCCCATGCTCTGGCCACGCGGTGAAGTGGAACTGGCGGACCTCGTGCCGGGCAGAGTAGCCTCTCTGCGGAGACAGTCACAGTCACTGCAGGCACCCCCCAGACACCTGCCAGGTGTCCAGCCGCCGCGGTGAGCATCTTACCGCAGGATCTCGCTCAATGCGTCCCAATCATAAACGGAGGTGTGGGCATTCGGGGCACATGGTACCCGCGAGAAAACCAGGGCGCAGACAGGAGAAACTGCGGGCCCGAGGGTCGACAAGACCAACACTATCCAGGAGTGGGCCAGGGCTGGCCTGATGCCTAAACCTGACTGCCAGTCGCCCGCCTCGGCCTCCCCGGGGCTGTGCCACCCAGGAGAGCACCGAGACTCTCTGGTCTTAGCCTACAGGGGAAAGTGTCTCCCTTGAGAATTTTTAGAGACCACAAATGGGACCACAAACACGAGGACTCGGCCAGTCGCTGGCCATGTGGCCTCGTGCATGACGCCAGCACGTCACCTCACTTTATTTGTACCACGGGACTAACGGAAACACCTAATACCAGCGCCTCCTGGGGCTTAACCAACACGTGCCACAGGCTCTGCACGATGCCCGGCACCGAGCAGGACCGGCACTGCCAGCCACTGTCTGCACCGCCATCATCTCAATATCCTCTGAGAGTCACTAGCCAAGACAGTCCCCGTCCTGTCCTCCCACAGCACTCCCTGCAGCGAAGGAGCAGCTGCCTTGCTGGGGAGGACAGCGGAGCCATCCTCGCCCCTCCTGCTCCTGCCCTGGGAGGTCGGGAGGCAGACTCTGCCCCACCCCTTGGGCACTCCTGCAGGGACCAAAGTGACAGCAGACTCACCCGTTCCAGGGCAAAGGTGCGCACGACATACTCGGCCAGCGTCTCCGTTTTCACCAGCGTGATCTTGATGTCCCCGTACATGTCGGAGTCCTCCGGCCAGTACCGCGAGCATTTCACCTGGGGTCCCCACAGGCAGGCTCAGCAGGCCCTCTGCTGCCCTCCCTTGGCCCGCCTTACCCCCTCACCCTAAGGCCCTGCTTACCCTGCCCACCTCCACCAGCTTGGTGATCATGACAATGCTGGAACAGTGCTCCTGCCACACCATGCGCCAGAAGTCGTAGACCATCTCAGGCTTCGGCCCTGGGGCGCAGAGGGTGCTAGTCCCTGAGGCAAGGTCTCCACCCAGGGCCAGCACACCTGCTACCCCACATCCCACCCCAGGCCAGGAGGCTCCTGAGCCCTGATGAAGGCATCATGCTCACCCCACACACTCACCCCACCCAATGCCAGCTCATGCCTAGAGGGCCCCGGGGGTGGGTAGGCTCAGAGAGGGCTGGCTGGAGACCCGTTACCCCGAGTGAAACCCGGGAGGCAGAGCCGGAGGGCTCGATCCTCAGTCTACAGCACCAGCGTCCCAGAGGAACAGACAGATGAACAGCTGGGGGCCAAGACAGCCAGAGGGACCCAGGCAGCCCCCAGACCCAGAGGCACAAACCATACTTGGCAGGACTGAGCCTGCCTACCCTTCTACATGCACCACCTCAGGGACAGACAGATGGCCAAGGGAACTACAGGCACACGGAGCACACCAGGGAGACACGAGCACAGAACACGACGAGGGGCAGAGACTGGTGGGCAGATTCCAGAAGCCCCAGCCAGACAGTGGGACTCGAGCAGAGAGATAGCAGGGAGGCAGACAGGGAGTCAAGCAGGTCAGGGGGAAGGCAGAGGGGAGATGGCATTCAGCATGAGGGCGCACACGGGCAGAGCAGCAGGTACCTTGAGTGGCTATGAAGTGGTTTGACCTGTGGTAACCCTGGAACAGAAGAGGCTGCGGTGAGACCTCAGGAGCAGCCCCTCGCTCCCTCTGTTCTCACCTCCTCTGCCCTCTCCCAGGAACAGCACACACACGCATGGCCAGCGGCCCACCCTCTTCCCCGGGACCTCCTAACCAAGGGGACCTTCTCCTCCCAGTCCCCCAGGAAGGATGGAAGAGGAAGAGCAGCTGGGACACCAGTGTCTTGGGTCCAAACCCATCTTTACTGTGTGACCCCACAGAGGACACAACTCCTATATGTGCCTAAAGGGTCGCCCCCCCATAAACTGGGGGGATTAGCCACAGTCAGCTTACAGCCCAGCTGTGTGGATACAAATAAAGTCCACTGTGATCCTGTCTGGGTTCCCAGGGTGTCCCCAGACCCCAGGCTGGGTCTCATCAGTCATCCCAGCCCCCACGGGGCAATGGGGGGGGCAGTGCTCCCTCCCCACTACATGTCATCCAGAGCCTGGGGGACCCAGCAACCCAGATGAAGGCTTCAGGTCTGAAGCAAGCAAACACATGGGTTATTTGTGGCCCTCAGATAAAATGATTTTTAAATAATAATCATTTTTGAGATTACGACCTCAATTAGGATCCCTATTATGATCACATACTGTGCTAAGCACTTTACCTACATGATCTCCCACAAAAGAGGGGGCAAGAGCTACTTCATCCTCCATCCCCAGAGCCCTCAGGCTGTGAAGAGGACGGAGCTAGCCCCAACTCCCACCCCAGGGCCCCAGCCAGCCCTGCTGTCCTGCCCGCACGTGACATCCAGGGCACCCCTGCGGCAGAAGTAAAAGATGCAGCAGCACTGACTCAAGAGAGAACAATCAGGTTCACACCTGCAGCCCAGCTCCCTGTGCCTTGGGACATGAAGAAGCCCCACAGTCAGACTGCCAGGGCTCAAAGTCCCAGCTCGACCCCTTGCTAGCTATGTTCCTCCAGGCAGAGCTCTTCATTTCTCTAGGCCTCGATTTTCACATCTACAAAATGGGAGCGATCACCGTATTTACCTCCTTGGGCCGTTGTGAGGAGTCAGCAAAGTAACATACCATCAAGGGTCTGTCACCACAGCCAGCACAGAGTCGGTACCTGATCAACAGTACCTAGTATTACTGCTACTACTTTCAAGTTCAAAGAGGACCCCCAAAGATTTCGACAGTATGGCTGTCAAGAATTCCTAGGGCGGAGGGTAGTTTACCCCAGGGGTTAAGAATCTGAGCCGGGGGGGTCAGGTTGACATGGGTTCCTATCACAGCTCTACAGAGCCACTAAGAGACTCTGGCCATGGAAAGGGCACTCCACAGTCTTTAATGTACACCCGCAGCTCCCAGGGATCTTGCTAAAAGGCAGATTCAGACTCGGACTCTGGCATGGGGCCCAGGATTGCACCTTTCCAACCAGCTCCCAGGTGGGACCAGTGCTGGATCTGAAAACATGCTGGACTGGCCAGACTCAGCCTCCTGGAGCCTCTGCTCCCTGCTGCAGTGTGGAGATAACACACAGAGAGTCTGCTGTGTACCCGCACACCGTGCCCAAAACCCAGTTCCAGTCACAGCAGTGAAGAGGGTCCCAGAGCCACTGGGCCTTCACTGGCGGAACTGCTCCGCAGCTGGCCGACCTCCCCAGCCACTGCCTCTGCCTCAAGTCCACAGTCAAGCTGCTGGGCAAATGGGGTCCCAGGGGAAGGCCCAGCAAAGGTGCTGCCAGGGCAACCCTCCCACCTCCAGCACTGGTCAAACTGGAAACAGCCTACTCCACCCAAAACCAGCTGGCCTGAGCATCCCCGCCTGAGAACAAGCATCTCTCCAGATTCAACAAGCATCTCCCGGGACCAGCACCCAGGACAGCCCACAAATACAGTCCACAGCTGAGCTAGTTTTCAACAGAAACTGCCCCCCATCTGCATATTAACTTCATGCATAGGTGTGTGCCTGCACAATTAGAGAGCACTACAATGGAAAGTGTGAAATGATCAGGGGTGAAAGGAAGGTAAGCAGATCGATCGCCTTGAGCACACCCACTTTGGAGCATCCAAGAGCGTCTCAGAGTGCACTGGTCCTCACCACCCCAGGGCATCAGCAAGTCCTGGGCACCCTGCTCCTGGGGCACACCCCCACGCCTGCCTGGAGCCTCTGATTGGGTGGTGCTGGGGGACTGACACCTTGCATCCTGGACAAGCACCCCAGGGCCTCCTGGTGCTCCCCACCCCAGGGAGAGAACCAGAGTCTAGTAGGAGAGTCAAGGGCTCCCGTGGGGCTTGAGGCCCAGCTCCATGGGGCCACAAGCAAGTCACTGAACTTTCCTAAGGCTCTGTCGTGTCATCTGGCAAATGCCAGTTCCTACCTCTCAGAGTATGGGAAAGATGAAATGATGTGCCTAACATGTTGGCACAGAGCCGGGTGCTCCACCAATGATACTCTTGCTAACTGGGATTTGAAGACGGATTAAAGCCAAGCCTTCCGTGGCTACTGAAGAGTGTGGACAACGAACCAAGCGGGTGAGATTATGCGTTATATGGAGACCGGTGCAAAGAAATGTACCTGTATTCATCACCTCCTCATGGGGGCGCTACGCTGAGTATATCCACCCATTTCATGCGCCTATTCCATCTAAATCTGGGAACTTTACAAACTCTTGAAGCACACTCAGAATAAAGGGAGTTGATCTCTGGGAGCACATCTGGGATAACCAGTCGTCTCCAACAGCTATGACTGTGAAGACCTTTCACTTTGCATAGACAGAAATGTGTGTATTTCTGTATTGTCGGAAGATTTGATAATGAACTGTACTTTTGCAATCTTTAAAAAATAAGAAATATTTTTTAAAGGACATAAAATAAAAGGTACCCCCAAAATAGCACACAATCCCATCAGGCATCCAATATTAGAAAAACAATATGCAGTTCACCCTTGAACAACATGGGGGTTTGGGGTGCTGACCCCCTGGGGAAGTTGATAATCCACACATAACCTTTGACTCCCCAAAAACTTAACTACTAATAGCACATTTGACTGGAAGCCTTATCAAGAACATGAACAGTCAAGTAACACATATTTTGTATGTCATATGGTATTATATACTCTATTCTCATAACAAAGTGAGCTAGAGAAAAGAAAATACTATTATGAAAATCATAAGAGAAAATACATTTGTAATTTATAAGTAAAAAATAAATAAGATGTAAATAAATATAAATTTTAAAAACAAATTTCATGAAATTTTTTAAATTACTGATTTAAAAAAAAAATCCACAAGAAAGTGGACCAGTGCAGTTCAAACCCATGCTGTTCAAAGGTGGGATGGATATTAAAAACCAAATTAAAGGCGCACTAGATGAATAGGACTTTTAAAAAAAATATTCCTAGAAGGCCCAGCGATGGCACAATTTTTAAAAATGGAATACCCAAACTGCTCCCCCAAAATAAAACATCCAAAGTAGGGCTAAATTGAGGGCAAAGTAGTTAGGGTTGAGTTTCAAGCAAACTGACCACGAAGGAACTTGAACGCCAGAGAAACCAGTTTTAAGGGGACTGGCCGGGCCACCCTTGCTTCCTTGAAGACCCTGACCCCCAAGCAGCAGAAGACGGGGCACCCAGAGCAGCTTCCCAGCCTACCCCTCCCATTGCCCCACAGAAGTTATAGCTAGTGAGACTCACTGGGCGTGGGGAGCTCGGGGACAAAGGTGACAGAAGGTGGTGGCCGGTGAAGGGGGCCTGGGGAAGCACCCCAACCCTGATGCCCCATCTCAGGGAGGGGAAGGAATCGTTTACAACAGGGGTAGTGTCAGAACTGCAGCCCCAGACGGCTCCTGGCCAGGCTGCTGAAATGGACAGTTGGCGTTGGGCACCGGAGTGGAAGGCAAGGAGGACAGAGACAGAGACAGAGAGAGAAAGACAGCCAAAGACCATGAGAGAGTCTGAGATACAGCTGGTGAGAAGACAGGAGGAGGAGGAGACAGGGAGAGAGATACTTACTTCACGGTTTATCCGAATCTTAATGAGGCCAGTGAGGGAACAGTACAAAGCAAAAGAGACAGATATTAGGCCAGAGGCAGATGGAGGTGGACGGAGCACAGGAGTGGCCAGGATGGGCAATGTGAGGAGGGGAGGCAGAGCAGAGACGGGGGCCGGGCTGGGCCAGAGAGCTGGGAGTGGCTTGAGTCTGCCGCAGGGCCCACGGGGACCCCAACTGGGACACTGAGGAGACCCAGAAGGGGCCCGTCATCGAAGCTGCCCGAGTCTGAGAGGCCAGGCCCAGCCCGTATCCCAGTCAAGGGAGAGCATGGGAGGTGGGGGAGAAGGCAAGGAATTCCGGAAAATAGGGGGCAGCATAACTTTCTGGCCCCTGGAGGTAAAGAAGAGGGACAGGAGAGGCTCCCGAGTCGCTGACTGTCCCACCTCCCAGGTACACATCTTCCTCTCCCTTCACTCCTGCTGCTCCCTACTCCCGCCCTTTCCTCTCCAGCCACCCAAAGCCAGCTCTAAGCTCCTGCCTCCATGCAGCCTGCAGCGGCTAACTCTGGCCATACCACTCACTTGCTGTGTGACACTGGGAAAGTCATTCCTCGTTTCTGGCCTGTACTTTCCCAGCTCATCTGAAATGGTTTTACCTATAGATACGTTCATGTGTCTCCCTCACTAGAAGCTACACATGTGAGGAAAGCAGGGATGGTGTCTATCTCTGGTGCCCAGCACAACGCCTGGCATGTGGTAGATGCTCGAAATAGATCTGATAAACAAATAAATGATTCTCTCCCAAACTTGGCTTGCTGTCAGTATGGGGGAGTCTGCCCAGGGTCCCTGGGCCCTGTCCCATCTCGCCCTCATTCACACCTGGGGAGCAGACTCACCGCATCTGCACACCCGAGCCTGGGCCTCCTGGTTGCCCTGCCCTGGCCCTAGCCCCTTCCTCTGGTCCAGCCAGACCAGCAGCTGCTGCACTGGATGGCAGGAGAGCCTCATGGTTAGTAGCAAAGGCTTGGGGACACAGGCCAAGATCTGAGTCCCTTTTCCCCCAAGCACTAGCTCTGTGACCTTGGACAAGTAGCTCCAGCTCCCTGAGTCTGTTTCCTCACCTGTTAAGCGAGGTCGCGATGCTAACTACCTCGTGGCATGATTTCAGGGATTATAGAAATGAAATCTTTGATATAAAGTGCTTAGCACAGTGCTTGGCACCCAGTACCTGCTCCACAAACATGGGTTGTTATTCTTCAAGTACCACTCTGAGCGCAGTCCAAATGCAGCAACTCCATGGGACCCCTAGGGAAAAGCCCCACCTCCTCGGCCTGCCTTCTGAGGCCTTCACCATCCAGCCCCTGCCTGCCTACAGCCTTCCCGTGAGTCATACGAATCCCAGCTCCAAGACTTGGTCCCTCAGCGAGAGGGGCTCCTTCCTCAACTCCAAGCCTAGCTGCCTGCCCACTCCCCTTCTTTCTGCTTCATGGAAGCCCCCCGATCTGTCAGCCCCGCAGGAAGTTTTCCTGATGTCTTTCGTCTGCCCTCCCCTCCTCTGAGCTCCCTGGCACTGACTGCAGGAGGAGGGGATGCTGTGAACCCCCACGTATTCCCTGCCAGGTCGCTGGCCTGCCTAGGCAATGAGCCTAGAACGGGCAGGGCCAGGCCAGCGGAGATGACGGCGAGGCACTCACGTCTATGTAGTTGGCGTTAATGGAGTCGGCATCGGGGCCTCCCATCATCGGGGGCAGTTTCACTCGGTGCCGATCATCTGGAAACACAAAGCAGGGGGCCATGGGGTGGGCAGGGACTGAGCAGGGGAATGTAGAGCTAGGGCAATGAGGGGAAGCTTCCAGAAGGCCAGAGGTATAGCACAGGCAGGAGAGCCAGGGAACCTTGAGGCTCAGGGCTGACCAGGAAGCTCTCAGCCCCAGAGGGGGCACAACAGGCCAAGGGGTTAGAACCTGGGCTGCGGCACCAAGGGGGCCCAAGGTCAGATGCTACTCAGGTGAGTATTAGCTGTGTGACCTTGAATAGGGAGCTTAATCTCCCAAGCTTCAGTTTCCTTATCTGTAAAGTGGGGGTTATAATATGTGCCACATCACTGGGCTATTGAGAGGAATATGTAAAATAATGGGTGTAATATCCAGGATATGACTTGGCATGTGGGAGGCCCTCGGTAAGTGGCTCACTCTGGCTGTTCTTCACCCCCACCCAGGTCCCTCCCACCCAGAGCCCCAGACCCAGGCCCTTCCCCAAGACTCACAGGCAGGCACGGGCTCTTGCCGGCTGCCCTTGACCTTGTCTTTCTTCTTTGTGGCATCCCAGCCTTCAAAGAAGCTCTGCCAGAAGGGAAAGTAGACGGGTAGTCAGTGGGGGAGGGAAACCCCTCCCCTCGTAAGACCCCATCCCCTAACAGGATGGGAGCAGGACCACAGAGAAGGGCCAGATTCAGGGTTCAACCTGGAGCCTGAGATCAAGTCACTGCATATCCCTTTATCAGCAAGGGACTAAGTTCAAAACCAAGCAGTGTGAGGGGAAGGAAAAGAGAAGAGTTGGGGGGGCGGGTATCAGAATTCACAGACACTTCAGAGCAAGGGTCAGGTTTAATGTAAACGTAAGGGGTTTGAGTTGGGAAGAAGGCAAAAGTGAGGTCAAATTAAGATTAGAATAAGGTGGTGTCAGAGTCCAGATGGAGGGAGAATGGGATTCGAATCAGAGTTCCAGAGGAATTTAGGATGAGAGTTAGGGTCAAAGTCAAGACTGGGTGTTAGGTTAGAGGTCAGGGCCCCCTCTTGGTGGTCAGAGTCATATTAGGGAGAGGATGAGGATCATGATCAGGGTCTAGATGGAGACTGAGAGAAGACTGGAGGTCAGATTTCAAGTCACGATCAGAACGAGCATCAGAAACCAGTATCAGTCCGAGATTGGGGTGAAGGTCAACGTTAAAAAAAAAATTAGGTTGAGTTAGGGACTATCAGAGCAAAGGTCCATCCAGGGCGAGGCTGAGGGTTGCCAGGGTCCAGGTCCACAGCGAGCAAGAGCCAGGCAGGGCCCCGGCAAGGCATCCTGGCTGGCCGGGGACCCCGCACCTCGTACTCCTGCTTGAAGCCATAGCCCTCAGCCGTCTTCATCTGGTTGATGTGCTGCAGGAGGTCGGCCACACGCACCGCAGGGTGCAGCTGCCCCGTGTGGTATGGGGAGCCCTTCCGGCCACAGGGACGCCGCGGGGAGCCCCCCAGCAAGCTGCTGGCCTCGGTGACCCCACTGCTGCGCTGGTCTCCTGCAGTCAGAGAGAGGAAAGGGGGTTCCTGACGCACACTACCCCCTTGTCTGGGGCGCCCCAGATGGTCTCGGGGTGAGGGAGGGATGTGTGGCCAATGCAGATGTGGTTCCTGGAGCCAAGCAACCTGGCTGGGCCCACCCTGTGCACCCCGGGGCAAGTCCCTTCTGGTCTGCATTTGTTTTTCCATCTGTAACAGGAGCAGGCTGGGTCACGTGGTCTCTGAGGGCCCTTCCAGCCCAGCCCTTCTGGCCCTGCTGTGATCCTGGGGTCCCCTGACTCCTTCCGGTTGCTCCCCAGCCTGGGCCACCCCCCTGTGACTTCAGCACACTGCCTGCAGGGGGCAGCACTCAGCAGAGCCCAGGAGAGCCCCCCCTCTTCTCCCTCTCTTCCAGAGAACAATCTGGAACAATTGGCAACTCCCAGTAATTACCCCCATTCAAAGACAAGCAAATCCCGAAATTAGCTGCTGCTGCCACCCCCTCCACAGATTAACGGGAGACACCTGAATAGCAGCTTTTCTCCTGCGCCAGCATTTCCATTGTCAGCCTGGGCAGCGGCCTCAGCCAACTGGGGAACATGTCGAGAGGTTCACAGTGACACACACACTCACACACAGACACACTCACACACACACACACACACACACACACACCCTGCGAAAACTATCCTCTTCCTCCAGGCCCACCTGCTCCCCACTCTTCTGGTCAGCATCCCCAAGGACATCCCACTCTGGTCCCCCAGCTCAGGCCCCAGGACTGAGCAAAGTGCCCTGCTCAGTCACACCTGCCTCTGGACACTCACCCTCATACATTTAACACTCATTTCTCTCCTCCTGTCCTGGGTACGATGCAGGGGCTCAGTCAAGGTCAGCCCTCCCCACTTCTCATGGCTCTTCTCTGCCCAGGTCCGAGCTGGCAGGGGCAGGTGGGAAACCCCCAGTGGGGCCCAGGTGCCAGCCCCTTCCCTTCCTACTACCTCCAACACCCTTCTTCTTCTGTTTCCGCCTGGTAAACTCCCATCCGTCCTTCAGATCTTAGCCAGAATGAGCCTTCCTAGGGAACCTTCTCCAGTGCCTGGCCTCTGATTCCTACTCATGGCTGACAGACAGAATGACTTCATGACACCAGGACAGACTCCTGCACTGCTCAACTCCCCCAAACTCCAAACCGTGGCTCTTCAAATCGGGGGGACTTCCATACCCTGCTTGGGTTCCCTGTGCCGCAGTCTGAAAACTGCCTGGAGGCAGACAGGCAGTGTGATGGCACAGCCCACCCCACCTGCTTCTCTTCTCTGGGGAATCAGTCCCAAGCTACTAGTCACTCAATGTCTGAAGACAATTCCTTCCCATCTGATCCAGATTTTCTAGTTAGTAACAGCTAGAGGGCAAGTCCCATGCCGGTTACAGCATAGTGGGCAGATTCCCCAAGCCCTTAATTCATCAGATGGAGAAACCGAGGCCCAAAAATGAGACGTGCCTAACGCAGTGGTTGCAAAAGTGCATTCCAGAAAACACTGATCGTGGCAGATTTCTAAGTGCTACTCTATTAAAAAGGAGGCAAGGAGGATGATGGAGAGGGGTTCTCGGTTTTAAGGGAAGCTGTGAAATTCTGGTGGAAAGGAAAAGAATTCTGTTTTTCCCCTATAAGACCTCCCAGGGCTTCCTACAAATTAGTGTGCGTTTTCACTCCCCAAAAGACAAGCAAAAACAGCCACATTTCACCACCATCTCTCACCACCGACAGCTTTTTTTGTTTGGTTCGGGAAACATCCTAAGGGGAACACAGGGATGATCATGGTGATTAAGACACATGCTCTGGAGTCAGGCAGGCCTGAGATCAAATCCCAGCTCCACACAGGACCCTGGGGATGCTACTTATTCTCCCTAAACCTCCTTCTTCGTGTGTCAAGGGAAAACAAAAACTGTTACTCTCCCAGCCAATGATACAAATACTAAGTAAGATAGTGCATACAAAACACTCAGTCCTGTACCCGGCACATAGCGAGCACCTACAGCCGGGGCTGTGGACACACTAGTCCCAGAAAGCCAGGGAAGTTGGCTGGCCAGAGGCAGCCTTCCTTTCTCGGCCCTTCTCCACTGCAGGATACTGGTTCAGGACCCGACAATTCTGAAGAGCATCTACAACAAACACAAGCACCGGGATTTCATGACGAAGGCTATCAGCTGGCTCGACACACTGGGAGAGAGAGGGGTCCCGGTGCTCTCTCTGGAAGCCATGCTGGCAGCTCCCTGGAGGGCTCTCCAGGTGGAGAAAGGGGCAAAGGAGGGTTTTGGGAGTCCAGCAGCCCATCCCTGGGGACGTGAAGGGTCAGCCCTGAGGCATCCTCATAGCCACACACGGATCAGCTTGCAATGGCTAAAGACAAGAAAAAATCCCACCTGGTTGGGGTCCTGATGGGAAGGAAGCCAAAGCCAAATGTTGGGCTTCTGCCTGAGCCCAAGAAGGATATAAGACATTCTGCAAAGACCACCAGAAGGGGTCCCTGGGTGGCTCAGTCGGTTAGGCATCTACCTTCAGCTCGAGCCATGGTCCTGGGGTCCTGGGATTAAGCCCTGTGTCTGGCTCCTTGCTTGGTGGGGAGTCTGCTTCTCCCTCTCCCTCTACTCCCCTATACCCCTCTCATGCTCTCTCTCTCTCTCTCTAGCACTCTCTGTCTCTCTCAGGTAAATAAAATCTTAAAAACACAACAAAACAAAACAAAAAAACAAAGACTTCCAGAAGACAACAGGGTGATGAGTGACGATGTCTCCATCGTCTTCTCCTTCCTGGACCCAGGGAAGACTGGTCTCTGCTCTCCTCAAACCATCAATATGCTGCCTACAAGAAACCCATTTTAGACCTAAAGACACCTCCAGATTGAAAGTGAGGGGGTGGAAAACAATTTACCATGCTAATGGACATCAGAAGAAAGCTAGGGTGGCAATCCTTATATCAGATCAATTAGATTTTAAGCCAAAGACTATAATAAGAAATGAGGAAGGACACTATATCATACTCAAAGGGTCTGTCCAACAAGAAGATCTAACAATTTTAAATATCTATGCCCCTAACATGGGAGCAGCCAACTATATAAACCAATTAATAACAAAATCAAAGAAACACATTGACAAGAATACAATAATAGTTGGAGACTTTAACACACGCCTCACTGAAATGGACAGATCATCCAAGCAAAAGATCAACAAGGAAATAAAGGTCTTAAATGACACACTGGACCAGATGGACATCACAGATATATTCAGAACATTCCATCCCAAAGCAACAGAATACACATTCTTCTCTAGTGCCCATGGAACATTCTCCGGAATAGATCACATCCTGGGTCATAAATCAGGTCTCAACAGGTATCAAAAGATTGGGATTATTCCCGCATATTTTCAGACCACAATGC